>JARQOD010000653.1:0-132661 GCA_033576555.1 Oophaga sylvatica
GGGGCGTGGCTAGGAACGGGAAAGTGTGCATTTAAAAGAGATCCCCACCGGAAGCTGTCATTCGTAACCGGAAGTGACGCGTCCGGTATCATGGCAACGAGGACTCCTCCTGGACGACCGATAGTATCTGGTTGTGGGAACTACCTGGAGCGGGTGAATCTGTGGATCGACTCTATGCTGCAGCCTTTAGTTGAGGTATTGCCCTCCTTTTTGAAGGACACCAATCAGCTGCTGCGTAGAGTCGATGGATTAATTCTGGAGGCGGAGTCTATCCTCATAACAGCTGATGTTGAATCACTCTATACGAGTATTAGACACAGTGATAGTCTACATGCTGTCGGTTCTTTTTTGCGGTCCTCCGGCATCTCTCCCAGCATGCAGGCTTTTTTACTTGAACTATTGGAGTTCACTTTAACTCATAAATTTTTTTGTTTTTAAGGGGTCCTTCTTCCTGCAGACCCAGGGGACAGCTATGGGGGCGGCCTTTGCGCCGTCCTATGCTAATCTGTTCCTGGGTCTGTGGGAAAGGGACCTCTTCCAGTCAGATCAGCGGTGTCCTATGGACCGCGTCCCCTTTTGGACGCGGTACATAGGTGACATTCTGCTGATCTGGCAGGATTCAACTGCTGAGTTAAATATTTTCTTTGGGAAACTTAACAGCAACGACCGCAATATTCGTTTAACGTTTCAATATGATTACCATCAAATTGAGTTCCTGGACGTGTCACTTAGAAGAGATGAGAATCAGACGGTACAAACGAGTATATATAGAAAACCTACGGCAACAAACGTACTGTTGCATGCCTCCTCCTCTCATCCATCCCATATGATCAATGCGATACCTGTGGGCCTATTTCTACGGCTTCGTCGTATCTGTTCCACAGATGTGGAATATGAAGAAAAAGCGGAAGATCTTAAGCGGCGTTTTTTCGAGCGGGGTTATAGTAACAGGAAAATCAAGAAAGCCTATAATCGAGCAAAATTTAGCCAGAGAAATTCTCTTCTCTATAAATTAAACACGGGTTTACCTAAATCTGATCCAGTGAGATTTATTACGACCTTTCACGCCCAATCGGAAATCGTGAGGGATCTTGTGACCAAAGCGTGGCCTATTCTGAAGACCGATTCGGTCCTCGCTAAAATTATTCCTGAAAGACCTATGATTACCTACAGGCGTTCGAAAAACTTAAGAGGACATTTGACCCGCAGTCACTATACAAACAATTTACCTAAAACCTTTTTGGATTTGGGTCATAGACGTAGGGGATGCTATAAATGTGGACAGTGTGTGGCCTGCACAAATGTAGATCGCAGCGATTGTTTCTTTGATTCCGCACACAATAAAATGTTCAAAATTGATAAATATATCACATGTAATACCAAGAATGTGATTTATTATGCCACCTGCCCGTGCTCCCTGATTTATATTGGACTGAGCACACGCCAGCTTAAGGTCAGAATCAGGGAGCACGTCCTGGGGATTGAGGCAGCGATTAAAGAGACGGATCCCAATAATTTGAAAACCATACCCAAACACTTTAAAATACACCATCAATGCAATAGTGGATTACTGCGGGTAAAAGGCATTGACTGTCTGGAGGTGAATATCCGGGGGGGAATGTTTCGCAGCGTCTGGCTCAGTTAGAGTCCAGATGGATTTGGACGCTTAAAACAGTCCATCCAGCTGGACTAAATGAGAACTTTAACTTTGCTGCGTTCCTTTGATGTGTTTCTCCACTTGTGCACAGACATATAAATGGTTTGCGATCACTTACTAGCTGGATCATGGGTGGCGTATCTATCGATGGGCCGCCATTTTGGCTTTTAATGGGTTTTTTATTACTAATTTTTATTTTTTCATATATTTTTAGGTTCGTTGTACATTATTTTTCTTTTCTTCCACCGGTCTGGATACATTTCATGGGTATCTCCACATTATGAAAGCACATCGGACTGAAGATCATATATGGGGGCAACATGATGAGAAAATTGATGTATACAGTCATGGCCAAAAGTTTTGAGAATGACACAAATATTATATTTTCACATGATCTGCTGCCCTCTGGTTTTTATGTGTGTTTGACAGATGTTTTTATCACAGACAGAAATATAATAATTGCAAACATATGAGTAACAAAAGCTTATATTGACAGTTAGAATGAGTTAATGCAGCAAGTCAATATTTGCAGTGTTGACCCTTCTTCTTCAGGACCTCTGCAATTCTCCCTGGCATGCTCTCAATCAACTTCTGGACCAAATCCTGACTGATAGCAGTCCATTCTTGCACAATCAATGCTTTCATTTTGTCAGAATTTTTAGGTTTTTGTTTGTCCACCCATCTCTTGATGATTGACCACAAGTTCTCAATGGGATTAAGATCTGGGGAGTTTCCAGGCCATGGACCCAAAATCTCTATGTTTTGTTCCCTGAGCCATTTAGTTATCACCTTTGCTTTATGGCAAGGTGCTCCATCATGCTGGAAAAGGCATTGTTGATCGCCAAACTGCTCTTGGAGGGTTGGGAGAAGTTGCTCTTGGAGGACATTCTGGTACCATTCTTTATTCATGGCTGTGTTTTTAGGCAAGACTGTGAGAGAGCCGATTCCTTGGCTGAGAAGCAACCCCACACATGAATGGTTTCAGGATGCTTAACAGTTGGCATGAGACAAGACTGGTGGTAGCGCTCACCTTGTCTTCTCCGAATGAGGCGTTTTCCTGATGTCCCAAACAATCGAAAAGGGGATTCATCAGAGAAAATAACTTTACCCCAGTCCTCAGCTGTCCACTGCCTGTACCTTTTGCAGAATATCAGTCTGTCCATGATGTTTTTTCTGGAGAGAAGTGGCTTCTTTGCTGCCCTCCTTGAGACCAGGCCTTGCTCCAAGAGTCTCCGCCTCACAGTGCGTGCAGATGCACTCACACCTGCCTGCTGCCATTCCTGAGCAAGCTCTGCACTGCTGGTAGCCCGATCCCACAGCTGAAACACTTTTAAGAGACGGTCCTGGCGCTTGCTGGTCTTTCTTGGGCGCCCTGGAGCCTTTTTGGCAACAATGGAACCTCTCTCCTTGAAGTTCTTGATGATGCGATAGATTGTTGACTGAGGTGCAATCTTTCTAGCTGCGATACTCTTCCCTGTTAGGCCATTTTTGTGCATTGCAATGATGACTGCACGTGTTTCTTTAGAGATAACCATGGTTAACAGAAGAGAAACAATGATGCCAAGCACCAGCCTCCTTTTAAAGTGTCCAGTGGTGTGATTCTTACTTAATCATGACAGATTGATCTCCAGCCATGTCCTCATCAACATCCACACCTGTGTTAATGGAGCAATCACTGAAAAGAGGTTAGCTGGTCCTTTTAAGGCAGGGCTGCAATGATGCTGAAATGTGATTTGGGGGATAAAGTTCATTTTCTAGACAAATATTGACTTTGCAAGTAATTGCTGTCAAGCTGATCACTCTTTATAACATTCTGGAGTATATGCAAATTGCCATTAGAAAAAGTGAAGCAGTAGACTTTGTAAAAATTAATATTTGTGTCATTCTCAAAACTTTTGTCCATGACTGTATTTGTGAAGATTTGGCTGTCCCCAAAGTTATCTTGACTATGATGTGTATAGATAAAATGATGTAATTTGTATATTCCAGTACGTGATGTGCTAAATTAAGTATTGCTGATACCTTAAGTGGCATATTTCTTTCTTTCTGTATTTTTATATGTAACTTCATGCAGTTCCTTTATTATCATGATTCTGTCTCTAACTATATGTATGTTATGTGGGATCTTTCTTGGGATTTGCTGTGAGACACATGTTAATGTATTGGCGATATATAATAGGTTTTGGTAAACTTTGAGATAGATATGTGTCCCATATGGATTATTAACATATTTTGCCCCAGTATACTGGTAATTGTCATTTTCTCGCTGCATTCGCATCCATGCACGCGTGCGGGTCAGGCTCGGGGAACTCGCGCCGCTTCCGGTATCTCTAGGCGTCAGGTTGCTATGGACACCAGTGTCCGTCGCTCCCTGGCACTTGACATCGGCGCGGCTCTGTGTTCCCCGTTGCCATGATACCGGACGCGTCACTTCCGGTTACGAATGACAGCTTCCGGTGGGGATCTCTTTTAAATGCACACTTTCCCGTTTCTAGCCACGCCCCCTGACGAAGGAGAAATCTGAAACGTGCGTCGGGGCTGACGCACACCGCGCTGGTCTTCCTGGAGCCCGCCACCACTACACCCTGAATAGGTATATACTAATATAGGGATGGCGGTTTTATGTGCATTCATTTAGGAACGTTATACTGCCTATGGGTATAGATATACTATGGGGAGACCGATCTGTTGCTGTCCTTTTTTGGACGATTGTGAGCCACTTTATATGGACATGAGTTTGGTCATATTGGCATAAGCATTGATGGTATGTTTATCTATGTCCTGATTAGGATCCCCTATGCCTTTTTGCAGCACCGATTATTGCACATATAGATACTTCTCTATGTAAGATTGTTTAGATCTATTGATTTTTTTGCTCCAGTTTTTCCAGTGCTGTAGTGTGATCATACATGGCGGCGCAGACATTCTTATGCTACCGTTGCATGTGTCACTTTTTTACCTGTGTTATATATGATGTAATAAAGATTTTCTAATTTTACATATATTTCTGGATCTGTGGTCGTTTTTCTGTGGTTTTACCACCAATCTCTGCTTGCTCGCATAAGGTAGGCTGGAGTGCAGTTGGTGGAACTCACCGATATGTGATTGTACAGATCTACCAGGTCAGGTAGTAGGTCTGGCCACCGATTTCTCTCCTCAAGTGGTACCGTCTTCAGCAGATCGATGACTATGTGATTCATCTTCTCACAGAGACCATTGGTTTGGGGGTGGTACGGTGTGGTTCTTATCTTCTTACACCCGTACAAGTGACAGAACTCTTTAAACAATTCGGCTTCAAAGGCAGGACCCTGAGCAGTTAACACTTGCTCTGGATATCCATGGGGTCTGCAGAAATACGCCTGAAACGTCTTTGCTGCTGTTTCAGCTGTCAGATCTTTGACAGGGGCGACCACCAGGAACCTGGAGTAGTGATCCACCATGGTCAGGGCATATGAGTATCCTGACCGGCTGGGTGACAACCTGACATGGTCCAATGCCACGATCTCCAAGGGACGAGTCGTCTTGATGGGCTGCAGGGGTGCTTTCTGGCTACTGTAGTCTTTTCTTCGGAGGCTACAGGACGCACAGTTTTTACACCATTTCTCGATGGAACTTCGCATTCCCACCCAGTAGAAACGACACTTCTGTAGGGTTTCCAGCTTCTTCCAGCCAAAGTGCCCCGCTCGATCGTGGTAAGCTTCCAACACCATCTGGATGTCTGTTCTTGGGACTACTATCTGCCATACCATCTCATGGGTTCTGGGGTTGACGTACCTGCGGCACAGCTTCTCTCGGTAGATAAACAGCCAGCTTCTCTCGTTCCACAGCTGATTTGCTTGTTGAGACGCATCCTTCTCCAAGGAGGAACCTTCCTGAGTTATCAGCTCCTTGATACGACTGACAACCGGGTCACTGTTCTGAGTCTCCTTCCAGCTGTGGTGAGGTAAAGAGTTTAACGTCTTACCACGTTGCCTCCTGTAGGCTCGTTGCTCGTGGATCATCCCATTTCTGTGGAATGCAGGTAGCTCAATCTCTTCTAGATCATCCAATTCCTCTTCCATGTCGGACTCATGAGGCATTCTGGACAAGGCGTCAGTGTTGGCGTTCTTACGGCCCGCCCTGTACTTGATGGTAAATTGATAGTTCGACAGCCGAGCCATCCAACGTTGCTCCATGGCTCCCAGCTTGGCTGTTTCAAGATGTGTCAAGGGGTTATTATCAGTGTAAGCAGTGAACTTGCTGGAGGCTAGGTAATGCTTGAATCTTTCTGTAATGGCCCAGACCAGCGCCAGGAACTCCAACTTGAAGCTGCTATAGTTCTCTGGGTTCCTCTCGGTCGGCCGGAGCTTCCTGCTTGCATATGCGATGACTTTCTCCAGGCCATTTTGCTTCTGACTGAGGACAGCTCCCAATCCTTCATTGCTGGCATCAGTGTACAGCAGGAACGGCTGGCTGTAGTCAGGGTAGGCTAAGATCTCATCGCCTGTCAGGATCTCCTTCATCTCCTTAAATGCCTCAGCTTGTTCTTTACCCCAGTGGAATGGAGGATTTCTGCTCTTGAGGGGTTGTCCTACCAGGAGGTCCTGCAGAGGCGCTGCTTTCTTGGTGTAGTCCTTTACAAACCTCCGGTAGTAACCTGTCAGTCCCAGGAACTGGCGCACCTGTGTAGCCCAGCTACGCAGGCACACATAAAAGTCCAGGAGAGTGCACAGGAAGGTAACAGCAACGCTTGATATTCATTCACTGTCACTCCCACTTTCAGACACACCCATCTGAGATATAAGGGAGGGGTGACACGTGGCAGTTTAGTTTAGTCTGGAGCTGTTCAGTCAGTCAGTCAGATCTAGAGGAAGTAGTGTTTAGTGAACTTCAGTCTGTTAGCTTCTGTCTAAGGACAGAGCAGCCATTCAGTCTCGGTCCAGTGGGACTTTGGAGGAAACTGAGAGCTGTGCAGCGAACTCTGGAGGAAGCTGACATTTTCCACAACTGCCACAAGTGCTTATGTTAAAAGCGGGAAGCAGGGCGAAGGGCACAGTGGAGAAGTTAGAGAAGTGCTTTAGGTATTGGATTGCCTGCACTAAATTGCCGGACACCGGGGTCCGAAGCGTTGCTACAGTTTCAAGCTTAGTAACAAGAAAACCGGAGGCAACTGGACTACAGGTCGCAGAGAGCAGCCCTAAGTGTCAATACGTAACCGGAGACAGGGAAGACGGGTCTAGCCTGATCAGCAAATACAGACTTAGTTTTCACCACTTAGAAGTCTCCACCACAATGTTGGCCGGGCAGTACAGCTATTGAGAGAGCTGGGGATTCAGAATTAACTTCGCTTCAGGCAAGTTGGATTCACATGTATATGGAAGTAAAGGAGGCCTCTAACCTGCTCAGCTGTTACCCGAATGTGCACTCTCCACCCCGACCAGCTCCCCGGGATCTGCTTGAACCACCATCAGTAAAAGGTATGAAAAGAAGCTGCATTGTGTTTGGCTGAATTCTTACTACACCCTGCATCATCATCATCTCCCCATAGACTTCCAGGGACCCGTCTCACCTGTGGGAGACTACTACCAAGCTGCCCCATAACATCCCCTGTGAAAGTCCTTATAGCAGCGCTGGTTCAATTAACCAGATACCACAGGTGGCGTCACGAACTACCTATCCTAAATATCCCCTGTAAATATTCCCCATTGGATGAGCGCCCAGGGCCACGGACCAAGTCCTGCTACCAGTGACAACTCCCATAGATTTCCATGGGCTCGGCTCCGAGTACCCCATTGCCCTGGTACTAAGTGCGACTCACACCTCCTTGAGATTCTTCGGCTTCGGCCATTTCTGGATGGCAGTGACCTTCTCGGGGTCTGGCGCTACTCCTTCTGAGCTGACCATATGTCCCAAGTACTGTACCTTTTGTTTGAGCTGATGGCACTTTGAAGGCTTCAGTTTCATCCCATACTTAGACAGTGACTCAAATACCTCTGCCAGGTGCTTCAGATGATCTTCATATGTCTTGGAGTACACAATTACGTCGTCCAGGTACAGCAACACGGTTTCAAAGTTGAGATGTCCCAGGCAACTCT
Organism: Oophaga sylvatica; assembly: GCA_033576555.1. Classification (NCBI taxonomy): domain Eukaryota; kingdom Metazoa; phylum Chordata; class Amphibia; order Anura; family Dendrobatidae; genus Oophaga; species Oophaga sylvatica. The sequence continues at coordinate 7,732 of JARQOD010000653.1, forward strand.
CCATCACTCTCTGGAACGTACCCGGGGCACTGCTGAGTCCAAACGGCATCCTGTCAAACTCACAGAGTCCCATCGGGGTGGTGAAAGCCGTCTTCTCCCGATCCTCCTCAGCCACAGCTACTTGCCAGTACCCACTAGTGAGGTCAAGGGTGGAAAAGTAATTAGCAGTTTTTAAGGCAGCTAAGGATTCCTCAATGGTGGTAATGGGTATGCATCTTTATGTGTAATGCGATTTACTTGTCTGTAATCTACACACATTCTCATGCTTCCATCCTTTTTCTTAACTAGGACTAGAGGTGCTGCCCAGGGACTACAACTATCCCTTATCACCCCTGCTTCCTTCATGTCACGCAACATTTCCTTAGCTTTCTGGTAGTGTGCTGGAGGTATAGGCCTGTACCGCTCTTTGATGGGAGGATGGCTGCCTGTAGGGATGTGATGTTGTACTCCCTTAATGGTCCCAAAGTCAAGTGGGTGTTTGCTAAATACCTGTGCGTACTCCTGTACCACCCGTAGTACTCCCTGTTTCTGGTGGGCGGGAGTGGTGTCTGTCCCGACATGGAGCTGCTGACACCAATCCTCCACCTGGATTGCTGGGTCATTATCCTCCGCTGGTTGGCGGGAGGCTAAGGACTTGGTCGTGAGAATGGAGTTGTTATCTACGGTCTGTTATTTAGCTACAGTGGCATATCGTGGTAAATTTACTTCATCTTCTCCCCAGTTGAGAAGACGTACTGGTACCCTCCCATTTCGTACTTCTACTACCCCTCTAGCAGTCAAGAGTGTAGGTCTGTGCTGTGAACATTGGGGCTCTACTACTGCTTGGTAGTTCTGTCCTCTCAGACCTATTGCTGCTCTACACCATATAAGCATTTCACTCATTGGGGGTATCACAATGGGGTTCGAGTCTGTCTCCCTCTGGATCACTCCCTTCTGCTTTGGCTTGGCAACTTCAGCGAGCTGTTGGAGCAAGAACACAACTTCTCCCAGACAGTTACTAATAATGTTTGTACCTAAAACCACATTTAAGCCATTTTACTCATTTACAGTCTTTACTACTAAAAGTCCTGGTCCTTCAGCTCCACTCTGCCCACCTTTACGTCCACGTTTTTGGCTCCTAGTATATCAACAGGGAGACCATTAGAGGCATACACAGCAAAGTCAGGGCTCGGGGGCTGGAGACTGTCCATGGACCAAAACTTATTATACAGGACATCAGGTATGATGGTCACCTGAGATCCAGTGTCCAGCAGGGTAGGGATTGCGATCCCGTCCAGGATGATGGACAGGTAGGGTCTTCCTCCCACAAACCTGCGGTTCCAGTCTGAGGGGCCTGATGAGTCTATTCCTGGGTGTTGGCCCTCGGACCCAGGATCTGCTCGTTTAAATGACACTGTCGGGCTAGATGACCTTCTCTGTTGCAACGGTAGCAGATGATCTCTCGGCGAGGATGGTGCTGATCAGGGGTCGCTCCTGGGGGTGGCGTTGTCCTCCTCCGGTGAGGCGACGTCCTTCTTTTCCTACGGTTCATCCAAGGGACATCCTCTGGGCAGTCAGCTAGCAGGATCTTTCCTCCTTCTTCCTTCCGCAGTTGCAGGGCACTCATTACAGCAGCCAGGTTTTTAGTCAGCTGGCGCACTTCTGAGCGCAGACAGTCCAACTCAGTAGGGGGCGCCACCTGCGTTTTGGCTTCCGCCACCAGCGGTGAAAAGGTGGATGCTGCCGGCTTTAGAGTGGCCTCACCCGGGTGACACTGGGTTGCCACCTCAGGCTTCTCCAGGAGTCGCAGTCCTTTTATAGCCATATCTTTTAGGGCATCAAAGGTAGCGTCAGGATGATCCAAGGACCACCAGTGCACAGTTCTGCTTTCAGCTTGGGACCTCAGTCCCGTACAAACTGTTCCTTCAACATTTTGCTTTCATTAATGGCACTCATAGGGTTGACCTGTTTGAGAGCTCGCAGGGCCCCCTGTAGTCGGCAGGCGTAGTCCCTAATACTGTCATCTGGTCTCTGGGAGCATTGGTAAAACCTCATCCGGAGATCTGTTTCAGTGCGGTCCTCAAAAATAGTCTGTAGCTTTAAGAAAATTGAAAGCACTGATTCCTGGTCTGCAGCTGTCCAAGTCTCTACTTCCCTCTCTGCAGCACCAGTCAATTGTCCCACTACCACTGCAGCTCTTTGTTTCTCTGTCATAGGGTACATGTCCATTATGCTGCATATTTTATACTTAAACCCTGACAGGGTGTCTGGCTTACCGCTATACTGAGGGAGCCACTTTGCTCCAGGCAGGTATGGGAGCGTCAGCGGTATTATCGGGGCCACAGGATCGAGTGAGGGGCCAGCGTTTCCATCCGGCGCGGCAGCGCCGGCGGGTAAGTCATTGGAGCGGTCGCCCTCGGCCGCGCTGTCAGCTTGCGGCTGCGACATGTCTGCGCCCCCCTAGTTAAGTGTGGCCTACCTTCTCCTGAAGGCTGCAGCTCTCCGGGCCTAGCGATGTGGAAGGACCTGCCGCCGCGTCAGCGTTGGGGGCGTGTTCGGGACTCCGCGCGCTTTCTGCAGGTACGCCCCTTCTCCTTGAGCTGTAGCGCTGTACTTTGGCGGGCAATGGCGGACAATTGGCGCCAAAAATCTCAAAACAGCAACACAGTCTATAGCACAAAAACAGTCCAATTCAGGCACACAGGACTCACATATAGCAAGCTTCTTATCCTGTTCGTGACGCCAAGTTAGATGAGTCGCACGTAACAGGGCTATGGGGTACTCGGCACCGAGCCCGTTCACTTCACTGGGGGATGTCACGGGTAGCGCAGCTCGGTCCGTTGCCCTGGGCGCTCACTAAAGGGGGATATTTACAGGGGATAATAGAATGTTCGTGACGCCACCTGTGGTTCCTGGTCAGGGTGACCAGCGCTGCAGGGTGAATCCTCTGAGGGGTTGTTACTGGGCAGCAAGGTGTTAAGTCTTCCACAGGTAAGACTGATCCCTCGAGGTATATGGCGGTGTAGGGGTGAAGGAGCAATGATGCAGACACACACAAGACAGTCTCTTTCTGTACCTTTACTGGTGATGAAGTTGCAGGCACGTCCCGGGAGGCCGTCAGGGTGGAGGATGCACGTCCAGCAATCCACTGAGTAGGTGTAAGCCTCCTTACGTCCTTATGTGTGTGAGTTTCTAACTTGCATAAAACAGAGTTTAACTCCTTCTCTTTGCTACGCCCGGCTGATCTTGTGATGAGGTCTTTTTGTGGACAGAACAGTGTCTCGATGGCGGTACCTGCCAGACCCCCGTCTTCCTAACCTCAGTTACGTATCAGCACTGCTGGGCCCCTGCGACTTGAAGTCCAGGGTCTCCGGTTTTTCCCACTAGCTGTGAAGATACTAGCAAGCTCGGACCCGGTGTCCGGTGGTGCAGAGTGGAGGTTAGCTATCAATGCTGGTTGACCTCTGTCACTCTCTCTTTTCCCTTTTCCACTTGCCTGTCATCCTACTCGCACACTTAACATAAGCACAGGCAGCAGTAGATGTCAGCTTCTTGCTCAAACTTCCTCAGCTCTCAGGCTAATCTGACAGGAGTCTCTCTCCGGTGTTCTGAGGAGATCTTATCTCTCCTCTCAGCTCGTCTGAGGTAACTGCTGTTCTGAGATGTTCTGCTGTTCTGAGGTAACACCAACAACTAGCTAACTTGCAGCTAGACTGCCTTCATCTCACTGCTGTCTCAAGGGCTCCCTCTGGTGGAACCAGGAAAAATGTGAAGTGTTGTGTGCTTATCAGGTGATTGTGAATTACCTTTCATGCATCCTCCTGGGTACATGTGGCACCAAGCGCAGCTGGACTACACACAGTAGCTATCTCGTTAGCGATCTCGCTAGCGATCTCGCTTAGTGTGGTATACCCTTAAGTCTGCGTCCTTGCCTCCTCACAGGAGTTATGATTGCGCAATTGAGTTGGTGCCCGGTTGTAAATTTCCCAAGGGTCAGCTCTTCAATTTGTCCGTACCTGAACACGATGCTATGCGATCTTATATCAAAGAGTCATTGGAGAACGGTCATATTAGACCATCCTCTTCACCCTTGGGTGCCGGCTTTTTCTTTGTGGCCAAGAAGGATGGTTCATTGAGGCCATGTTTTGACTATCATCTCCTTAATAAAGTCACTGAAACATATCAATATCCGTTACCCCTGATTTCCGATTTATTCTCCCGAGTGAAATGTGCTGGTTGGTTTACCAAGCTTGACCTCAGGGGGGCGTATAACCTTATTCGCTTTAAGCACGGGGATGAATGGAAGACGGCATTTAATACCCCTGAGGGGCATTTTGAGTACTTAGTGATGCCTTTTGGGCTCACTAATGTGTTATGTTTCGGTAGCTGAGGACAGGAACAACAGCAGGGCAGCCGAACACCTGAGATGTTGGTAACTAATGGGTTGCAGATTCCTAAACTAACGACACAACTAGAGGTAGCCGTGGATCGTTCCTACGTTGATCCTAGACGCCTCGTCACAGCCTGAGAGATAACTACACCTAAAGGCAGAAAGATGAAAGCTATCTGCCCCGGAGCAGATCCCCAAAGAAAATAGGAAGCCCCCAAACATATAATGGCGGTTAGACAAGATGAAAATACAAACATAGGCAGAAAATAGACTGAACAAATGCTGGGGCCACAAGCTGACTAAATAGGATAGAACAGGAGAGATTACTTTCTGCAACCCAGAAAACCCTACAAAAATCCAACAATTCTGACTACAAAAATACTGAGATCACACGATCTCGCCACCCACTAAATCAGATCTCAGTGTGAACAAAAACCAAGCCGCAGCCACTGAAAAAACAGGAAAAAGCAAATTAGCAAATAACAGTGGCTGCAGTTAAACTGTGAGGAGCTCAGGCCCCAGGAGGGGACCTGGCTGACCTCCACAAAAGTGCAGAAAACAATGCAAAAAGCAAGCACAAAAAGAAAAGCAAAAAATATCTTATCTGAAAGCAGGAGATGCAGGCAGGACTCCAGCAAACTTCCAAATGAACCAGGAACCACAATTGAGACAAGAACAATTGATCACCGGCAACCATCATGGGAGGGAAGCTCCCTTACATCAGACCAGTCCGTGAACCCAGATTGCCACTCCTCGCTGAAAGGTTCAGTACTGTCTGTAACCACCAGAGGTAACCTCTGCTCAGAAACCATCTCTAGCACATTCTCAACACCTTAGTGTTCTCGTAAGATGTCCCATGTGTCTTAAGAGAGAGAGCGACCCCCTCCCTTCGTGTAGTCATTATATATATGTCCCTTAGATCACGTGGTCTCTATATATGGGGATGACACTTTACCATACAGAAATAGCATGTGTAATGTCAGCTGAAAGTCAATGTACTCGGTACAGAATTGAGTGTATAATTCATAACCAATAATTAATATTTAACAGGGGTGTACATGATAAAAAACAAGTACAGTAATCTTACACAGTACAAGTCATGACTGGTACAGGAGGAGAGAGGACCCTGCCCGTGAGGGCTCACAATCTACAAGGGATGGGTGAGGATACAATAGGCGAGGGTAGAGCTGGTCGTGCAGCGGTTTGGTGGATCGGTGGTTACTGCAGGTTGTAGGCTTGTCGGAAGAGGTCGGTCTTCAGGTTCTTTTTGATGGTTCCCACGGTAGGTGGGAGTCTGATATGTTGTGTGGTAGAGAGATCCAGAGTAGGGGGATGCACGGGAGAAATCTAGCATCTGATTATAGGAAGAGAAGATAAGAGGGGAGTAGAGAAGGAGATTGTAGCGCCGGCGTCCCTGCCCTCTGCCAGGCAGGGACGCTGTTCCCCTGCGACAGCGTCCTCTGCCAGGCAGGGACGTCGCCCCCCTTTACCTGCGCTCAGCGTCCTCCTTCCGCCCTGCTGGGGCCGCGCGCTCCTTCCCTGCTACTGGACTTAGGGCGCGCGCCCGCGCGCTCCCCCGCTCTTAAAGGGGCCGCGCGCATCTTTCAAAAAGGTCCCCGGCCAATGCCGGAGGACTCCACCCTATATAAAGTACTTCCTCCTTAATGGAGGTGCCCGAGCAATGTTGTTATTGCACTGTTCACTACTCTGCTTTAGCCCTCAGGGTCCGTTACCAGTTACCTGCCTGTTTCCTGCCAGTTTGCTGTCTGCTACCTGTCCGCAAGCCTGCCTGGAGGTTCGGCCGTCACATGCGGTGACCATCGGCTATTCCAGAGAATCTCGCCTGCTCACTTGGGGGCGCTCATCTGCCATCTGCCTGCAAACCTACCTGGAGGTTCGGCCGTCACATGCGGTGACCATCAGCAATTCCAGAGACTCTCGCCTGCTCACTTGGGGGCGCTCATCTGCCATCTGCCTGCAAGCCTACCTGGAGGTTGGGCCATCACATGCGGTGTCCATCGGCTATTCCAGAGACTCTCGCCTGCTCACTTGGGGGCGCTCATCTGTCATCTGCCTGCTAGCCTACCGGGAGGCTCCACCATCTCAGGTCGTATATACCTGTCCATTCAGAGACTGCCCGGTCACTTGCCGTGACTACTCTCCTGTCCATTCAGAGACTGCCCCGGTCACTAGCCGTGACTACTCGCCTGTCTATCCAGAGACTGCCCCGGTCACTTGCCGTGACTACCCGCCTGTCTATCCAGAGACTGCCCCGGTCACTTGCCGTGACTACCCGCCTGTCTATCCAGAGACTGCCCCGGTCACTTGCCGTGACTACCTGCCTGTTTATCCAGAGACTGCCCCGGTCACTTGCCGTGACCTCCCGCCTGTCTGTCCAGAGACTGCCCCCGTCACTTGCAGTGATTTCCTATCCGTCTCCCCGGGCGCCACCCGCTCCTTTACAAGGAAAGCCTCCTTGTATAATAAAGCTCAGAGGTTCCGCCTCCCAGACCCGTTACAGTTTGCTCGGGCCATGGAACCCGGTGGCACCCAAACTCCCTCGCTCTCTGACCTGTGTCATGAACTGTCTCGTCAGAGGTCTCAACAGGAGTCCATCCTGGGTCACCTGCGGAATGTTAATTCCCGCCTGGACACCCTGACTACTTCACCAGCAACCACCGCGGGCGCCATGACTCGCAATCCGGCAGTTCCGCTGCTTACCAATTCTGTGGTTTCCGTTCCTGGACCACGACTTTCAGCTCCTCCTCGGTTTGGAGGCGACCCTGCTCTGGCTCGGGGTTTCATTAACCAGTGCACCCTGCATTTTGAACTCCTGGCACACCAGTTTAACTCCGACCGGGCCAAAATTGCCTTCATCATGTCCCATCTCACCGGAGAGGCCCTGGCCTGGCTAAATCCTCTTTGGGAGAGAGAAGATCCTCTGGTGTCTGACCTGTCTGCTTTTCTCTCAGCCTTCCGGAAGGTATTCGACGAACCCGGACGGAAGACCTCCTCTGCATCATCTCTGCTGCGTCTCCATCAGGGAAGTCTCACCGTGGGTCAATATGCCATACAGTTCCGTACCCTTGCCTCGGAGCTGGCTTGGGATAATGACGCTCTGATATCTGTCTTCTGGGAGGGTCTGTCCGGCCGTATTAAAGATGAACTTGCCGGTCGGGACATTCCAACCTCTCTCGATGACCTAATAACTCTTGCCAATCGAATTGATCTACGGTTCCAGGAGCGCGCTAAGGAGGTCACCCGTGAGAGAAGGTTTCCTCGTCTAGCTCCTTCTTTTCAGAGACCTGTTATTCCTTCCGTTTCTCCTCAGGTACACTCTTCTGAGCCTATGCAAGTCGACCAGACCAAGATGGTCAAAGCCCGTCAGGACTTACGCCGTGCCGAGGGGAGTTGCTTCTTCTGTGGCAGTAAGGAGCACCGGATCCGTACCTGCCCAGAGAGGTCGGGAAACGCCTGTGTCTAGGTTCGCTCTGAGAGGTCCACCTAGACAAAAATAAATCCTCTTCATCTCTGCTGCTGTCAGTCTCAATTCTCCTCGGTGAGAACCGTTACTTCGAACTAGCCCAACTTGATTCTGGAGCAGCCGGGAATCTTGTTTCACAGGCTCTAGTAGAAAATATCGCATTCCTACCAAACCTCTGGTTGAACCAGTATCTGTTGCTGCTGTGGATGGGGGTCTCCTACCACGTCCATCCAACTTATCACTGAAGCCATAACCCTGCAGGTGGGAATGTTGCATTCTGAGAGCATCTCGTTTCATGTTCTGCTGGACTCTCTCACGCTTTCTTACTAGGTCTGCCTTGGCTCCAAAAGCATGCACCCGTGCTCGACTGGCAGACTGGAGAGATCCTTCGCTGGGGACAGGACTGTCATAAAACGTGTTTGGTTCCTGTTCATCCGTCCGTCCTTCTCCTACACCAACTAATCTACCAGGGCTCCCGATTCCATATTGGTCATTCGCTGATGTCTTTAATAAAAAGGAAGCAGAGACATTACCCTCTCACAGACCGTATGATTGCCCGATCGACCTGCTACCCGGTACTACGCCTCCCCGTGGGCGTATTTACCCATTGTCCGCTGCTGAGACCAGGTCGATGTCCGAATATATCGAGGAGAATTTGGCCAAGGGATTCATCCGGAAATCCACCTCCCCAGCGGGAGCAGGTTTCTTCTTCGTAAAAAAGAAAGACGGCTCTCTCCGTCCCTGTATTGACTACAGAGGCCTAAATTTGATCACGGTGAAGAATAAGTACCCTCTTCCGCTCATTCCAGAATTGTTTGATCGTCTGAGGGGGCTAGAATCTTCACCAAACTGGATCTTCGTGGGGCATATAACCTAGTCCGTATCCGTCGGGGAGATGAATGGAAGACGGCATTCAACACCCGGGACGGCCACTACGAGTATTTGGTGATGCCCTTTGGTCTCTGTAATGCTCCAGCAGTCTTTCAGGAGTTGGTCAATGACATCTTTCGGGACCTTCTCTACTCCTGCGTTGTGGTGTACCTAGACGACATCTTGGTCTTCTCTCCAAATCTCCAGTCTCACCGGAGGGATGTTCGTCAGGTTCTGCTCAGGCTCAGGCAGAATCACCTCTTCGCCAAATATGAGAAGTGCCTCTTTGAGCAGACCTCGCTTCCGTTTTTGGGCTACATCATTTCTCAGACAGGCCTACGAATGGATCCGGAGAAACTGTCTACCATCGAGAAATGGCCCGACCGGAGGGGTTGAAGGCCATTCAGCGGTTCTGGGATTCGCCAATTATTACCGCCTTTTCATACCGCACTTCTCTTCCCGGACTGCTCCAATCTCCGCGCTCACCCGCAAGGATGCTAATCCCAAACAGTGGACGCCCGAAGCAGAGGAGGCCTTTCTTTCTTTAAAACAGGCCTTCTCTTCCGCTCCAGTGCTGCATCGTCCGGACGGCAACAAGCAGTTCTTCCTGGAGGTGGACGCTTCCTCTTCTGGAGCCAGAGCGGTACTTACTCAAAAATCTTCATCCGGGAGGATGGCATCTTGCGGCTTCTTCTCCAAACTCTTCTCCTCTTCTGAGCGCAATTACTCCATAGGAGACCGAGAGTTATTGGCCATCAACTGGCATTGGAGGAGTAGCGTTACCTACTCGAGGGGGCTCTTCATCCGGTAATCATTTACACTGACCACAAAAATCTGGCTTACCTCCAGCATGCCCAGAGACTTAACCCTCGCCAAGCCAGGTGGTCCTTGTTTTTTGCCCGCTTTGATTTTCTTTTACATTTTCACCCGGCCGACAAGAACATCAAGGCGGACGCCTTGTCCCGGTCCTTCCTGGTGTCGGATCTCGAGGAGGAACCTAAACATATCATCGATCCCGCCAGAGTGATGCAGGTGGCTCCCGTGAGTCTAAATCGTCTCCCTCCTGGTAAGACGTTCGTATCGGTAACCTATCGGGAGAGAATCCTACACTGGGGTCATTCGTCTAAACTAGCTGGCCACGCTGGTCAGAAAAAGACCCTCCAGCTCATTACTCGGCATTACTGGTGGCCTACCCTGCACAAGGACGTAATAGACTTTGTTTCTGCCTGTGTCTCCTGTGCCCGCAACAAAGTTCCGAGACACCTGCCTGCCGGCCGTCTTCTTCCGCTTCCTGTACCCGCTGCCCCCTGGCAGCATATAGCCATGGACTTCATAACAGATCTGCCCGTCTCTGCTGGTTGTACGGTCATTTGGGTGGTCGTTGACCGATTTTCCAAGATGGCTCACTTCATTCCCCTGCCAGGGCTTCCGTCTGCACCCGAGTTGGCTAAAGACTTTATCCGCCACATCTTCCGTCTTCATGGTCTGCCTCGTCACATTGTGTCGGATCGTGGGGTACAGTTCACCTCACGTTTCTGGAGAGCCACTTGTAAGTTGCTAGACGTCATCTTGGATTTCTCCTCCGCTTACCACCGCAGTCCAATGGACAAGTCGAGCGAATCAATCAGAATCTGACCAGTTATCTCCGGCACTTCGTTAATGCCCACCATTCTGACTGGGTGGATCTCCTGCCTTGGGCCGAATTCTCTTACAACAATCACGAGAGCAAATCTTCCTCCAAATCTCCGTTTTTTGTAGTCTTCGGTCAACACCCTCGGATCCCTGTTCCTGTCTCCATCTCTGTGGACAATCCAGCTGCGGAATCTCTGGTTAACGAATTTTCCTCCATATGGGAGAGAACCCGGTCCGCACTCATTCTGTCATCCGAGCGCATGAAGAAACATGCTGACAAAAAACGTCTGGATCCTCCTCAATTCCGTCCTGGGGATAAGGTCTGGCTTTCGTCCAAGTATGTCCGGCTCAAGATTCCTTCCTACAAGTTAGGTCCTCGGTTCATCGGTCCTCTGGAGGTCATCAGTCAGATCAACCCAGTGGCCTATAAATTGAAACTCCCGGCCAATTTGCGGATTCCTAACTCCTTCCATGTATCTCTCCTCAAACGGTGGTACTTAACTCTTTTGTCAAGTCTACAGGTACACCTCCTGCTCCAGTGTCTGCTGAAGATGAATTTGAGGTAGAGAACATTCTGGCCACCAAAAGGGTAGGAAGAAAGACCTATTTTCTGGTGGATTGGAAGGGGTTTGGTCCTGAGGAGAGAACGTGGGAGCCTCGGGAGAACATCCATGCCCCTCTCATCCTAGCTAAATTTCTTTCTTGCCTAAAAAAGGGGGGGCCTAAAGGGGGGGGTACTGTAGCGCCGGCGTCCCTGCCCTCTGCCAGGCAGGGACGCTGTTCCCCTGCGACAGCGTCCTCTGCCAGGCAGGGACGTCGCCCCCCTTACCCGCGCTCAGCGTCCTCCTTCCGCCCTGCTGGGGCCGCGCGCTCCTTCCCTGCTACTGGACTTAGGGCGCGCGCCCGCGCGCTCCCCCGCTCTTAAAGGGGCCGCGCGCATCTTTCAAAAAGGTCCCCGGCCAATGCCGGAGGACTCCACCCTATATAAAGTACTTCCTCCTTAATGGAGGTGCCCGAGCAATGTTGTTATTGCACTGTTCACTACTCTGCTTTAGCCCTCAGGGTCTCGTTACCAGTTACCTGCCTGTTTCCTGCAGTTTGCTGTCTGCTACCTGTCCGCAAGCCTGCCTGGAGGTTCGGCCGTCACATGCGGTGACCATCGGCTATTCCAGAGAATCTCGCCTGCTCACTTGGGGGCGCTCATCTGCCATCTGCCTGCAAACCTACCTGGTGGTTTGGCCGTCACATGCGGTGACCATCGGCAATTCCAGGATTTTTTTTGGTGTGAGGATGCAGGTAAAAAGGAAATACCCAACATTGGGGAATCTAGGGGGATTGCAGTACCCTGACTAACCCCCAAAAATAGGGGCGCCGGGAGCTTTTCCACGTTGTCCAACCCCTCGACACCGAAAACAAACTACCTAAAAAAAAAATGGAAAGTTCCCCCCCCCGGGAGCAAACCCCAAAATAAAGAAACCCCCCAAACATGAATGGGGGTTGCCCAAGAAAATACGAACAGAAAAAAATATATGAAAAACGGGGGCCCAAACATCTAAAAAAAAGGATGGAAGGGTCTTACTGCAACCCAAAAAAAACACTAAAAAACACCAACTTAATTTCAAAATCACCTGAGATACACCCTCTCCACCAAAATTTGTTCCTGGGAAAAAAAACCAAAACCCCACTAAAAAACGGAAAAAGAAAAGTAAAAACCAGTGGCGGACTAAAGAGAGGGAAAAACCCCCCCCGGGGGGGCCCAAAGGCCCCCACAAATGCGGGACAAAATGAAAAATATAAAAAAAAACACAAAAAAGAAATTGCTTATCTGATAGCAGGAGATGAACCAAAACCAGAGGCTACAAGGGAAAGGGGGAAAGAAGGTTCAGCCGAAAATTGATCCCGGAAACCCCTGAGGGGAAAAATTTCCCCTTAAATAAGACCAATCAAACCCCGTTCCCAAACCTCACTATCCGTTGAACCCCCAAAGGGGGGACCCTGCCAAACCTCTAAAAACCCATTCAAAATCCCCCCCCCCTTGGGGGGGGCACCAAACCCCTCTTTAAACCAGGTGGTCGGTATTTTTTAAACCAGGAAAGCCCTGCAGGTTTTCCAAGAAACACCCAAAAAATTTTTTTCCGACCTAACCTCTCCTTTAACCAAATACGGAGTCTTCGCAAAAAAACAGAATCCAATTTTTTCCCAAAACCACAACTCCAAAATTGCCCTCAACCAAAAGGGGGTCGGAGGCCACCAGGAACCACGTCAAAAACCTTTCAAAAACTTGGGAACACGTTTGGATTTAAATGCCCTGGAAAAGAAAACGAAAAAAAACGGGTTAATAATTCCAGTTTTAAAAGGCCAATAACCCCTAGGTTAAATTTGGAGATGTCCCCATGGAATATTTTTTTGGGGAAACCAGCCCAAGCCCCCCCTTTTTAAAAACCGGGGGGCCATCGTCCTATCCGGTTTTAAAAACCGCGGGGCCTTCTCCTGAGGGGGGAAACCTTCCATACCTGGTCCCAAATCTCTCACCCCCCAAACAACAAGCAAAAACCTGGACAACAAAGACTCCTCTGCCCTGAAAAAATCGGGGGGGAAACCCAATTAAAAAAAAACGGGACATAAAGTGGCGATACCCTTTTATTAAACAAATCACCCAAAGGAAAAAAGAACCTATCTGACAAGACAAAAAGCTCTTAGATAAGTCTCCTTCGGTTTTTTCTCTTTTTCCTTGGGGTGAGGATGAAATCCGAGGAAAAGAAATTAAAAACCCCCCTTTGAAAAAAAAAGTCCCCCAAAATCTGGAAACAAACGGTCCTTGTCAACCAATTTTCAGGTGCCCGGAAACAAAAACCCCTTAAGGAACAAGGCACCAATTCAGGGAGGAAGGCAATTTTGGAATGGCAAAAAGATGTATCTTTTGGAAAACCATCAAAATTCCCAATGGGTTTCTTAGAAACAGGAAGATCGGAAATGAAATCCATAGAGATAGGGGGGCCCGGTTTTTGGGGCCGGCAAGGCAAAAACAAACCACTAGACGGGAGCAAGTCCCCAGGAGCACAAATTCCCTAATCGCGGACAAGGGGCCACCAAAGGCCGACAACCAAGTTCTGGACCAAAAATTCCGGGGGTCCCCCGCCAAAAAGGGGAAAAAAATAATCCAGCATCACACCTTTTTTTCCTTGGTCCGGGAAAACAATTTTCCCAAAGGGCACGCTGGGCCTATCCCCCCGACACCCCTCCCAACAACTAAATTGGGCGAGATGGGGGGAAAGAACTACCCCTCCTTCAAAATAACGGGGACGTAGTAGGAAGTCCCCAAAAGGAAAAACCCGGAGGGGAACCCCCTTAAAAATTTTATCCGGAAAAAAGGAAAAACCCCAAAAAAAAACTGGAAAAAAAGGCCCCCGGGGTTTTCAGGATTGATCGTTGGCAGATTCCGTCCAAATTTTGGGGCCCAAAGGGGCCCCCCTGATGTTTGGGGTCCCCCACCCAAGTTACTCTTCAAAACCACTTTAGGCCAAAACCCCCCAAAAACCCACGCAAAAATTTCGTTTTAGGAAAAATTTTTGGAGAAAAAGGCCCCAAGGGGGTTTTTTTTGGGTCTTGGTTTTTTTTGGGACAAAACCACCTCCCCAATTTTTTGGGCACAACCCCCCCTGAAAGCAAAAAATCCCCCCTAAAAAGGAGCAGAAGTGAAACTCTGTTTAAAGTTCCTTGAAACGAAAGGGGATGCCTCGGGGGCCAAATTTTTCACACATCAAAACCCCTTTTCCCTGGTCAAATCAGAAAAAGGGTTTTTAACAATAACAGAAAAATTCCCAATAAATTTACGAAAAAAAATTGGAAACCCCCCAAAAATCCCCTGAAACCCTTTAAATGAAGTAGGTTGGACCCAACCGAGGGCCCTTTAAACCCTTTGGCCCGGGGGTCCATTTAAAATAACAGATGGGGACAAAATGAATCCCAGAAATGAGATCTTCTGTACGCCAAAAAGACATTTTGATCCCTTCACATACAGAGCATTCTCTCTCAAAATCAAAAATTTTCATTCAAAACATTTTTCACATAAAGGAGCCCCAAAGTCATTAAAAAAAATCAAGTTTATCACCAAAAAAACCAATCAAAAACCCTTGTCCACAAAACCCCTTTGAAAATTTCTTTCATAAAGGGAACTGGAAGAGGGAAAAGGGCATTAGTGACCCCAAAAGGGCCCATCCCCGGAAACCAAAATGCCTTCAGGGGTGTTAAATGCCGTTTTTCCATTCATCCCCGTGTTTAATGCGAAAAAGGTTTTATACGCCCCCCTGAGGAAAGTTTGGAAAACCCAAAGTAGCTTTTTTTCCCCCCGGGGAAAAAACGGGTCAAAATAAAGGGGTTAAGGGGTATTGATTTTTCACAGAAATTTTGGGTTCAAGAAACGATAATCAATACAGGGCCCTTAAGGGAACCCAAATTTTTTTTGGGCCCAAAAAGAAAAAACCCGGGCACCTAAGGGTGAAGGGGAAAGGGTCTAAAGGGGCCCCCTTTCCCTCCAAGGTTTTCCTTGATATAAAACCGCATAGCGTCATGTTCGGGGTAAAAGACAATTAAAAAGGGCGCCCCTTTGGGGAATTTACTACTGGCACTAATTCAATAGCGCAGTCTAGCCCCTATGGGGGGGAAAAGGGGATGCGGATTTATTTTCGCAAAAAACATCAAAAAAAATCAAAAAAAAAAGTCGGAACATCCTCAGCCGGGGGGGAGGCAAAAAAACGGGAGTGTTGGGTATTAACACATTGGCACCCCCAATGGAAAAAGACCAGTTTTCCCAAACCCAAAACAGGATTTTTGAGACTGAAACCCAAAGGGGAAACCAGCACGAAAATGTCATAGATTATTTAAAACCCAAAAATTTTGGGCAGCATTTCCTGGTAAATCGGGTTAAAAACCCTTCATTACCCCCCCTGAGTAAAAACGGGGGTTTATTCTCAGCCAAAGGGGAAAATTTCCCGATCCCCAGTGGGGGAATAGACTTCTGTGGGGGTTACAAGGAAAATCCACAATTTTTTGAAAAATCTAATCCATGGGTTAAAGCTGCTCCAGTTTCAACGAAAGCCTGAGCAAAAATGAGGACAGAGAGCATATCAGAGGGGGACAGTTAAAAAAAAACTTAGTCTAAAACCTCCCCCAAGAAAAAATGAGCGGAAAAAAGGGTTTTCCCCCGGCTTGGGGCAGACTAAAAATAGCATGAAGGCATCACCCCCATTTAAAAAACATAACCATTGCGCTTTGAAACTCATAAAAACGCGTCCCCCAGACCCACTCCATCAAAACTGCAGGGTCAGCGTGGCCAAAAGGCAACCCCTCCACGCATACTTTCCGCTAAACGAAAACGTCTGTAAATTTTAAATTCGCAATGACATGGGAACCCATTGGACCAGAGGGGACGGGAACCCCACCAAAACACCCTTTTACATTATCTGACAGCCCCTTTCCCGGGAAAAGGGCCGCCAAAGGTCGCCCATTCCATTTGGTCGGGACTGCCCACCTACGGAATCTCGGGACAGTATACCCCCACCCGTCACCAAGCCCCGATTTAATCCCAAAACCAAGGTTTTTTCAGTTTGGGATCGGGTGCCTTTTTCCCTCATCGTACAAAAACCCCCAAAGCCTGAAAAAATGCATCAACTTTAAATAAAAAACAGGCCCCCGGTGTCGGGGAAAAAACCCCAAAACCCTAAAGGATCCCCCGGCAGGAGAGAGATGAAAATTTTTAAACCCCTTTGCTGCGCTGCTTTTCCTGAGGACTTAGATTTTAAGGAAAAAAAACTTTTTTACGTTTTTTTTAAATTTCTGAAATTTTGCTGGGACCCAAAAAAACAAATTGGCAGGGGACCCCGGGGCCCCAAACAGGAAAACCCAGCAAGAAAAGGCAATACTCTGAACCTCAGGGGAACTGATCCACACGGCCAGACAACTGGGGAAAACCCCATTGGGAAAAAAAGACCCTCCCCTCCCCCAGGATACAAAAAAAAAAAAAAAAATGCAAAAAAACGAAAAATATCTCTACAACTTTTTTTTTTTTCCTTTCAAAATTTTTTTTCCCCCTTTCCCTGGGGAGTCCCTTACATTTTAAGGCCGGTGATAACTTTTTGTTTGGGTTTGCTGAGGATGCAGGTAAAAAAGGAATAAAACCAAGCAGGGAAATCTAGGGGATTGCAGAAACCCTAAATAACCCCCACAACTAGAGGCAGGCCGTGGAGGTTCCAAACGTTGGTCCTAGACGCCTCGTCACAGCCTGAGAAAAAAACCCTTCCTAAAGATGGGAAATGGGAAAGCTATCTCCCCCCGGAGAAGAACCCCAAAGATAATAAAAGCCCCCAAACAATGTAATGGCGGTTAGACAAAAGGAAATACGCCCACAGAAAGAAAATAGTATGAGCAAACGCGGGGCCCAAACTACTAAATAAAAAGGGAAAGGAAAGGGGTATTTTCTAAATTTCCCCAGAAACATTTAAAAAAACACCCAAAACCTACAAATTTTTCAAAATCACCTGAGACCCACACGACCTCTCCCACCAAAAATTAGTTCTCGGGTTGTAAAAAAAACGCACCCACTAAAAAAACCCGGAAAAAGCAAAATACAAAACACAGGGGGCGGGAAATAAACGAGAGGGAAAAACCCCCCCCCGGGGGGGGACCCTAAAGGGCCCCCCCCACAAAAAGTGCAGGAAAAAATTGAAAAAATATAGCAAAAACACAAAATAAGAAATTGTCTTATCTGATAGCAGGGATGCAGAAAACGACACAGCAGGTAAAAGGGAAACTGGAAAAAAGGATTCAGACCAAACAATTGATCCCCGGGAAAACCCTGATGGAAAAATTTCCCTTAAATAAGCCCAAAATCAGAAACACTGATTCCCAACCCTCACTAGTACCGCTTTTAACCCCGGGGAGCCTCTGCCTGAACCATCCAAACCCTTTCACAACAAGGGGGCCCTCTCGCCGCTCATTGGGGGCGCTCATCTGCCATCTCCCTGCAAGCCTACCGGGAAAGGTTTGGGGCCATCACTGCGGTGCCCCCACGGCTTTTCCCAAAGGGGACTCTCCCCTGCTCCTTTGGGGGCGCTCATCGTCATGGGCCTGTTTCCCTACCGGGGGCTCCACCATCTCAGGTCGTAAATACCGGGCCTTTCAAAACCCGGCCCCCGGTCACTTGCCGTCACTCTCCTGTTTTTTCAGAGATTTCCCCCGGTCACTTGCCGGGCACTCGCCTGTCAAACCCAGGGGAACTGCCCCCGGTATTTGGGCCGTGCTCCTGCCCTGTCTATCCAGAGATTTCCCCCGGTTTCACTTCCCGTGCCCTATCGCCTGAAAAACCAGAGATTTCCCCGGTCACTTGCCGTGCCTCCCCCCTGTCTGTCCAGAGACTGCCCCCGTCACTTGAAAGTGTTTTCCCTATCCTTTCCCCCCGGGGCCCCCACCCTCCCCCTTTACAAGGAAACCCTCCTTGTAAATAAAGTCAGGGGTTTTCCGCTCCCAGCCCCGTTCAGGTTTTTGTGAGGTCGGGGGGTTGGGCAGGCGGGGAAGTACGGGAACGTGGTCACATGTATGGAGGACAAGTTTTGGGGAAAGGCTTTGTAGGGGTTGGGTATTGCCCTTTTTGTCTTGTTTGTCAAAAATTGCTGGGAGTTTTTTTCCTAACACTTGTCAGTTCTAGGTCCCAGTGCTTGCTTTAGCCCGGCTGCACCCCCATGCTAAACCTAAACGCACCCAAAAACCATTTGGCACCCCCCTTGAACACCTAAACGGCCCCAAAGGGCCAGCCCGCACCAGCCAGTGCCCCACCTCAACGGCACCCCAAGGGTTTTTTTTCCCACCCCCCAAGCCGTCCCCCGGGTCACCCTGTCCTGTTGCACCTACGGCCCTGTATTTCTCTGCCTGTCTGCATCTGTTGGGACTTTCCCCCGGGGGCCACCCCAAACCCCAACCCATTCCTGGGGGTCAGCTCTGAGTACCCCTTGGCCCACCTCCCTTGTCTTTTCCTAAATTTTTTTGGGGTTTTGGTTAGCTGCTGCATGTCCAAAGGGTCAAATGGGTGAGGCCCCTTTAGAAACCCCCTCCGGGGTTTGCTGGGTTTTGGGCACAGGGGTTCCACCCCCACCCTTTTCAAAGAGCACTCGATTTTGGGAGCTACAGTCTCTCAAACTGGCCGACCATTGTAGGCAAAGCTTTAACACCTTTCCAAATTATTTGGTTTAGTATTTTTTTTTGTTTGGTGGGGATTCCTCTGTGGCAGCACAAATTTTTTAAAAAAAGGCCAACATCTTTGACCCCCCATCCAGAAGGGTGGGAGGGCCGCTTCTCCTAAATCCCCCTCATAAAAATTTAACCCAAACCCATCGCCAACTTTGGGGTTCGCCCCCCAGTACTAGGTCAAAAAGTGGAATAATCCACTGCCGCGCCCCGGGATGCTTGTTTCACTTTTTCCTGAAATTCCCCTAAAACTTTCACTAGAGGGCACAAACGGGGGCAAAGGGTTTGTTTCACGCTCTGCCCAGGGTCCGGGGGGGGGGGGGGGGGGGGGGGGGGGGGGGGGGGGGGGGGGGGGGGGGGCCGGATTTTTCACAGTTTTCCCCTCAGCAGGTTGTCGTCTGAAATTCCTGGCCACCGCGGGTAAATGCACACTGGCGCTCCCAAATGGGCAATGGGGGGGGGCCCCCTCACCACACCACAGGTTTCCTACCCAGGGTCCCACTACTCCCAAAGTCCCATAAATCAGACCCCGAGGGAAACAAATTTCTTCGGATGTGTCGACGGTCCTTTAGTCCCGGGGCCTCCTCGCTACTGTAGGGCTGCGGGCTGGATGAACCCCCCAAAGAGCGGATTTTAATCAGCGGCAGTCGTCGTTGATGACGCTGCGGATCTCCCCAAGGTTCTGCTTTTTCCCAGGGGCCCTTGACTTCTGTGGAGAGGTTCCGTTTCAGGTTGAGAAACGGGGGGCGATGAATATGGTTTGCGCTCTTTTTTTTCAAGGTTTATTTTGTCGCTTGATTGTCGGGTTTACCCCTTTTTCACAGAGGATTTTTCTTTTTTCTCTCTGGTCGCGGGCACTTTATCTTCTTGTGTTTGCCCCCAGGGCTTAAAGGGGGCTATGCGCCGGGCTCCTCGGGGCTCTCCTCCCCCCATTTCCACTGACTCCCCTCCCCCCCCCAGCGGCTTTCCTCCCCCCCCTTTCCCGGGCTTCCCCCCAACCCCCCCCTGCCCCCCCCGGCTCTCCTCCTCCAGCTTGTAAATGATACTGCAAGCTCCATTTCTTGTGCAGTTCTAAAAACCCCCCCCCTTTGGAACTAAAACCCCCTTCGTTTGAAAGCACAGAGAAAAAATTTCCCCCCTCCCCCCTCTCTTTTGCGTCACCCCTTTCCCTCCCACCTCAGGAATCTTTTTTGTCTAAAAACCCCTGCAGAAAGATCCCATACCCAATTATAAAAAAATTCTTCTTTGGTTAAAACACAGGGGAGCTTTCGCAGAAACCAAAAGTACTTTTTTGAAACATGCGCCCACGGGAAACGACCCCGGGTGGTACTGGGAACCCTTAACCCCAAAACAAAAACCCGAGAAATGGAATTTCGGATGCCCAAAGAACTTTCTCACCCTTTTTTTGGGGCTAATTTAAAAACCGCCCTTTTAAAAATTTAGTTTCTTTGTTGGGTCTCCCAAATTATTCTGTATTTTTCCCTAATGGGGGTATAAACCTTTTGATTTTTTCAGGCTCAAACTTTTAATTGTAGCCCTGGGGGGTGGAAAGAAAAATTTTTCCTTTTTGGGTTTGAGGTCAGCCCCCAAACAGGTATAAGTCTTGGGTGAGCCCCCCCCCAAAAGCGGTAATGACGGGACTAACAAAACCCTGCAAATGAACTTTGACTGTGGCTCCTCCCCCAGCCGGGTTTTTGCCTGTAAATTGCCTTGTAGTGTTTTCCCCTTTTTAAATCCTTTTTTTATTTCAAACTGCTTTGTACATAACGGTTTTACTTGTTCCCCTTTTTTTTTAAAACTATAAGCACTGCCTGCTTTTTAAAGGAATAAACCTAAAAAAATTATTATTTTGGGTTTCTCCTGTTTTTCTATAAAAAAAAATTTTGGCACGTCCCTTTGAAGTACAACGCTACTGTTTTGGGGTTGCTAGGGACCCTCTTGATAAATTTTTTTCATTAAGTAAATCGTTGTGGTTCAGCTAAAAGAAGGGGTTTTTAAAGGGTTTTAAACCCAATTGGGGGGCGTTAGCAGTGACGGAGCGGGTTTTAGAAGTGTATTGCCCGGCGCGGCCCCGGGGTAATTATAAATTTCCCCCACTGCCCGCGGCCCAATAGCCGGGACACATCCCAAATGGCCCCGGGTTTGGGGACTAAATTTTCCTAGGGGGCGTTCCCTACTGACCTGAGGGTAAGGGGGGCGCCAGGGGCTGCCAAATCTTAAGTGGAAGTGGGAAAATTTTTAAAAAACTCTGCAGATTAAATTGGGTCGGACGGCAGAAGGGCCCTCTTTTTGTGTGCGCGTTTTTTGGCATATTTGCGGCACGGAGGGGTCACAACCGTGATTCCCCCGGCTACCCCTGTGGGACCCTGTGCAAGTTCATCACACAGTCCTCCGCCCCTCCTTTCATAGCCCGTTCCCTCGTCACGTCTGCAATTTCTCTACGCTGAACAACGCATCTTGGGGTTTAAAAAAAAAAATTCTTCCCGCATTTAAAGGGTTTGAGCCAACCGGGACATTAAAAAAAAAAAAAAAAGGAAACCAAGGGGCCCGGGAACCAAACTTTAAACAGAAACAATAAAAAAAGCCAGAGGGGAAAAAGACCTTTTGCCCTGGCAAACCAAAAGATGAGGGGGGGAAGAAAAATAAAATGGAGAAAAGAAAAAATTTAAAAATTTTTAGGAAAATTAACCCGTGGTCTGGGTGACCCTGGGTCCTTTAAAAATTATGATGAGGGCACTAAAATTTTCAAATTTTTTTTTTGTGATTTTTTAGCAAATTTTTTTAAAGGGGGAAAAAATTTTCCCCCTTTAAAAACCGAAAAAATAAAATAGGTGGGGATGCAAGTTCACCCCAGCGGGGGACAAACCGTGCCCCACAGGGGAGGGGGGGCAGATACACACAGCGGGTTCAAGACCGTGCTCCCACAGGTGGGGGGGGGCAGGTAACACAGCGGCTTAAAAAGACTGTTTCTCGAAGGCGGGGGGGGGCAGAGTACACACTGGGCTTACAAGACCGTGCCCCCCACAGGCGGGGGGGCAGAGTACACACAGCGGGGTTTCAAGAACCGGGGCTCCCACAGGCAGGGGGGGCAGAGTACCACAGCGGCTTTTCAAGACCGTGCTCCCACAGGCGGGGGGGGCAGAGGGACAAACAGCCCGGCTAAAAAACCGTGCTCCCACAGGGGGGGGTGCAGAGTACACACAGGGGTTTCAAGAACCGTTCTCCCAAAAGGCAGGGGGTTTCAGGTACACACAGCCGGGCTTAAAAAACCGTGCTCCCAAAGGCAGGGGGGGCAGAGTTCCCACAGCGGCTTACAAAGGGCCCTGTCCCACAGGCAGGGGGGTGCAGAGTACACACAGCGGCTTAAACGGGCCGTTTCCCCCACAGGGAGGGGGGGCAGAGACACACAGGGCTACAAAAACCGGGTCCCACAGGCGGGGGGGGCAGAGTACACTTTGCGGGTTACAAGACTGTGCTTGCACAGGGAAGGGGGGGCCCGAGTACAACAGCGGGGGTTTAAAGACTGTGCTCCCCGGGGGGGGTGCGAGTACACCCAGGGGGTTAAAGGAAACCCGGGCCCCCAGGTAGGGGGTGCAGAGTACAAACCTGGGCTTACAAGACCCCGCTCCCCGGCGGGGGGGGCAGAGTACCCCAAAGCGGCTCAAAGAACCGTGCTCCCACAGGGGGGGTGCAGGGGTAAAAACGCGGCCAAAAGAACCGTGCTCCCCCCAGGGGCCCGGGGTGCAAGTACACACAGCGGCTTCAAGGGCCGTCTCCCCCAAGGGCCGGGGGGGGCAGAGTACCCCCACGCGGGTTACAAGACCGTGCCCCCACGGGAGGGGGTGCCCGAGTACACCCCAGCGGCTTTTCAAGAACCCTCTCCACAAGGGAGGGGTTGGGAGAGGGGACACAAGCGGCTTAAAAAGACCCTTTCTTCCCCCAGGCAGGGGGGGGCAGAGTAACACCCCCAGCCGGCCCCCCAAGAACCAATTGGCCCCACACGGGGGGGGGCCGAGTACAAAAAGCGGCTTACAAGACCGTGCTCCCCCCAGGGGGGGGTGCAAGTCCCCACAGCAGGTTACAAGAAAACCCGGGTCCCACAGGCAGGGGTGCAGAGTAAACACCGCGGCCCTTTCAAAAACCGTGCTCCCACAGGGGGGGGTGCAAAAGTACACACAGCCCCTCCCCAAGAGCCTGCTCCCAAAGGCGGGGGGGGGTGCAGGGGTACACACAGGGCTTACAAAACCGTGCTCTCACAGGCAGGGGTGCAGAGTACACACAGCGGCTTACAAGAACTGTGCTCCCACGGGGGGGGTGCGAGTACCACAGCGGCTTTCGACTGTGCTCCCCCCAGCAGGGGGGGCGAGTACACACAAATGGCTTACAAGAAAAATGTGCTCCCACAGGCGGGGGGTTTCAGATTTCACAAAAAGGCTCACAAGGGAAACCCTGCTCCCAAGGCGGGGGGTGCAGAGTACACACAGCCCTCTCATAAGAAAACCCTTTCTCCCAAAAGGGAGGGGGCAGGGGTACACCGCGGCCCTTTCAAGACCGTGCTTTCCCCCAAGGGGGGGGGTGCAAAAGTACACACGCGGGGTTTCAAGAAACCCTGCTCCCACAGGCAGGGGGGCAGATTTCACAAGCGGGGTTTCAAGACCGTGCTTCCCCCAGGGGGGGGGGTGCAGAGTACAAAACAGTGGGTTAAAAAGAACCGTGCTCCCACAAAGGGAGGGGGTGCCCGAGTACCCCAAAAGCGGCTTTTCAAAAACTGTGCTCCCAAAAGGCGAGGGGTGCAGATTTCACACAGCGGCTTACAAGGGCTGTGCTCCCCCAGGAGGGGGTTGCAGAGTACACACAGTGGTTACAAGAACCGTGGGTCCCACAGGCGGGGGGGCCCGAGTTTCACAAAGGGTTACAAGACGTGCTCCCCCCAGGCCGGGGGTGAAAGACACACAGCGGCCCCCAAAGAACCGTGCTCCCAAGGGGGGGTGCAGAGTAAAACAAGCCCGGGGGACAAGAAATGTGCTTCCCCCAGGCAAAGGGGGGCAGAGTACACACACGGCTTACAAGACTGTTCTCCCACAGGCGGGGGGGTTTTCATAACACACAGGGGTTACAAGAACCTGTCTCCCACAGGGGGGGTGCAGAGACACACAACAAGGCGGTTTTTTTTAAAAAAAAAGCTTACAAGGAAACCTTTCCCCCAGGGAGGGGGGGCAGAGTACCCACAGCCTTCCAAAAAGTGCCCCCCACAGGGGGGGTGCAGGACACCACGGGTTTCAAGGCGTCTCACCACAACGGGGGGGGGCCCCGAGTAACACAGGGGGTTAAAAAGACCGTCTTTCCCACCAGGGGGGGCAGATTCACACAGCGGGTTTCAAGGGGGGTCCCCCACAGCGGGGGTTTAGGCTAACCCGCGGGGTTTAAAGGGGGGGGGCCCCACGGGGGGGGGTGCAGAGTACAAACAGCGGTTACCCGGAACCAAAACTCCCACCGGGGGGGGGAGAGTTACCAACAGCTTACAAAACTCTCCCACAGGGGGGGTCAGAGTACCCCACAGGGCTTACAAGACCGTCTCCACAGGGGGGGGTGCAAAATAAACAGCAGGTTTTAAAACCGGGGCTCCCCCAAAACGGGGGTGCAAGGGGTAAACACAAGGGGTTAAAAGGGCCGTTCTCCCCCCAAGGGGGGGGGAGGGGTACAAACAAGGTTTTTCCAAAAACCTTCCCACAGGGGGGGGTTCAGGTTTCAACTGGGCTTACAAACCGTCCCAACTGGGGGGAAGGAAAAGGGACACACAGGGCTTTTAAAGGGAAATTTGGTCCAACAGGGGGGAAATCAAAACCAACGGCTTAAAAAGGGCTTCCCCCCACAGGCCGGGGGTGCGAGAACACATGGGGGGCTTTCAAAAATGGGTTTCCCAAAGGGGGGGGTTTCAGGACACACAGGGGCTACAAAAAAGGCTCCCACAGGCGGGGGGTGTGAGTAACACAGGCTTAAAGGCCCGGTACTGCAGGGGGTGCAAATACAACAGCCTTTTAAAAGGACCCCACAGGGGGGGGTGGGGTACAAAGCGGGGGACAAGGGAAAGGTGGGGGGTGGAGTACACACAGGGGTTTAAAACGGCTCCCCCAAAAGGGGGGGGGGTGCAGAATTAACACAGGGCTTAAAAAAAGAACCTTTCCCCCAGGGGGGGGTGCAGGAACCCCAAAAGCTCTTAAAGGAATGGGGCTCCCCAGGGGGGGTGCAGAGTACACACAGCGGGTTAAAGCGGGTTAAAAGGCAGGGGGTGCAGGGGTACCACAGGGCTTAAAAGAATGGGGCTCCCACAGGCGGGGGGGCAAATACCAAGGGGGACAGAAAGGTCTCCCACCCGGCGGGGGGCAAGACACACAGGCTCTTTAAAAACCGTTCTCCCCAGGCTGGGGGGGTAGAAAACACAAAACTTTCAAGGAAGGAAACTGTGATAAAGGGGGGGGGCAGGAAAAAACAGCCTTTTCAAAGGGTTCTCCCATGGCGGGGGGGCAGGTACACACAGGGCTTACAAGAAAGGTCCCAAAAGGCGGGGGGGCAAGACACCCCACTTTCAAAAACCTCTCCCCAGGGGGGGTGCAGAGTAACCCCCCCAGCCGCTTTAAATTTGGCCCCTCCACGGGGGGTGCAAAAACACACAGCGGCCCCAGGATGGGACCACCCCGGGGGTCAGGCTACACACAGGGCTTACAGGACAGAAATCCCACATGGGGTGCAGAGTTAACACACAGGCGAACCCCTTTTCAGGGAAACGGGGGACTCCCAAAAGGGGGGGTGCAGGGGTTTCAAACAGAACTTACAGGCCCCTACTCCCCCCGGGGGGTGGGGTTTAAAAACGCCAAGGGTTACGGAAGGGACTCCCCAGGGAGGGTTCAGAGTTCCACACAGCGGGGTTACAGGGGCTGTCCCCCACGGGGGGGGGCAAAATTATAAAACAGAAAAACCTTGCAAAGGGGGGGTGGTATTCCCACAAAAAAAAATGGGGGGAGAGAAAACACAACGGGTTCAAGGGGCAATCTCCCCGGGTGGGGGTTCAGAGTACACCCCAAAGGGGGTTAAAAGGATGTTTCCCCACGGAGGGGGTTTCAGAGTAAAACAGAGGGTAAAAAAGGGCCCTTTTTAAAAATGGGGGTTTAGAGTACAACAAGGGTTACAAAGGGCAATACTCCAAAAGGGGGGTAAAAAGTAACACGCGCTTTTTGGTGGGATTTTTCAAAAGGGGGGGGTTTTTAAGTCACACAGCACTTACAGGGGGTACTCCCCAGGGAGGGGTGTGAGTACACACAGAGGGTTACGGCCCGGGACTTACGGGGGGGGTGCAAAGTTTCAAAAAGCTGCTTAAGGATGGTACTCCCACGGGGGGGAGGGGGTGGGCAAAAAGTTTCAAAGGGGGGGGGATTAAAAAAGGGGGCAAAAAACTCTCCAAAGGGGGAAAGGGGGGAGAATTCAAACAGCGGTTTTAAAGGCAGTACTTCCCCCAGGGGGGGGTGCGAGAAAAAACGCAGCTTAAAGGAAGGGACTCCCCCCAGGGGGGGTGCCCAAATAAAAACCCCAAACAGCTTTTAAAAAGGAGGTACCCAAACAGGCAAGGGGTGCAGATCCCCAAGAAGGGTTTCAGGGGTCCCCCCACGGGAGGGTTTCGGGGTACAAACAGCGCTTCAGGAGGGATTTCCCCCAGGCGGGGGAAACATTACACCACGGTTAAAGGACAGTACTCCACAAGGGGGGGGGCAAAACACACAAAGTTAAAGGAAAGGGACTTAAGGCGGGGGTGGGAGAGTAACCCCACAGCCCTTACAGGATTATTCCCCCAAAGGGAGGGGGGTGCAAAAGTACCCAAACAGCTTACAAATGGTACTTCCCCAAAAGTTGGGGGTGCAAGTACACAGAAACATTCAAAAACGGTTACCCACGGCCCGGGGGGGCAGGGCACCACAGCGGGGGGTTTTAAAAACCCGTACTCCCCCAGGTGGGGGTTTCAAAACACACGCAAACTTAAGGAAGTACCCCAAGGCAGGAGTTTCAAAATTCCCCACAGGGCTTAAAAGGGAAAATTTCTCCCCCTTTTGGGGGTCCCCGAGTACACAAAAGCACTTAAAACGGTACTCCCAAAAGGGGGGGTTTGAATACCACTGCGTTACAGGCCGGACTCCCCCTGGGGGGTGCAGGTTAAAAAAGCGGGTTAAGGATGGGACCTCAAAGGGGGGGTGCAGAGTACCCCACAGCAGCTTCAAGGCGGGCTCCCACAGGGGGGGTGCAGAGGAAAACACAGGCAACCTTTAAAAGGGGGTAATTTCCCCCAGGTGGGGGGGGAGAGTCACAAAAGCGGGTTTAAAAGGAAATTTTCTCCCCCGAGGGGTGGGTAAAAGCCTCAGGTGGCTTGGAAATTATTTTCCCCAAAGGTGGGGGGCCAAAAACCCCAAATAAAGGGGCCCCTAGGGGGGGCCCCAATACATACAAAACTTCAAACCCTTTCCCAAAGGGGGACCCGGAAACCCTTTTTAGGTATATAAGGGGGGGGTTTTTAAGGACACAGAGAAATTTTTCAGGGTTGGATCCACAGGAAGGGGGAGATCAATTTTTAGAAAAAGGGATTGGGATTCCCCCTTTGGGGCGGGGTTGTTTTAAAGCAGGGACCGGGTTTATCTCCCCCAAGGAAGGGGGCAAAAACAACGGAAAAGGGTATACCTCCAGGGGGGAAATTTGGGAATAAGAGGGGGAAAAAAGAAACAGCAGGGGTTTAGGAACCAAACGCAGCTTCGGCTTATTCCCCCAAATGGGGGGCTGGGACCCAAAAGGGAAAGGGTGGACTCCAAAGCCAAGGGCCCCAGTCAAATGAAATTCAAACCCCCGGGAGGAGTCAGTGAACCCAAACGGTTTCCGGGCGTTTGAAGGGGGCGGGTTTGGAAAAAAGGGAGGGAAAAAGCCCACCAAAAGGGGGTTTCCCAAAGGTTTGGGTTTTGGAGGGGGGAGGTAACCAAAGGCATGGGGGTTTTTAAAAGGAGGGGGGCAGAGTGGAAAAAGCATTGATGGTACTCCCCGATTAACCGGAACCCCGGGCCAGCTTGGAATTCTTCCCCCCGACCAAAGAAAATTTCGGATCCCCTTTGGGGGGCCCAAATCCGCGGGGCCCATAAAGTTTGGGTTTCAACAGGGTTCAGGAAAAAACCCCCGGGGGGGCCAGGTACCCCAAGGGCTTAATCCTTTTCCCCCAAAAGGGAAAGGCCACACCCAAATTTTTACTGGGTGGGAAATTTAAACTTTTAACCCCCCTTTTAAACCCCCTCCCCCCCATGGGGCCCCCCCCCCCCCCCCCCCCCCCCCCCCCCCCCCCCCCGGTACCCCCCCCCTTCCCCCCATTCAAAAAAAAAAAATCCCTCCAAAAACGAGTTGCGTTCGGGTAAAGGGGGGAGTTAAAACCCCTTTTTCAACCTGGGTCCAGCCCCCCCCGGTGGGGGTTTTTAAGTTCAAAGCTTTTAAAAAAGCTCCCCAGGCGGGGGGGTTAGAGCCCCGGTTGGGGAAACATTTATTTTAAATTTCAGAAGGGGGTGCCCCGAGGAACCTTTTTGCTTTAAACTCTTTTGGCCCCAACCTTTTTGATATAAGGTTTATCCCAGAACCTTTTGGGTTCCCCCTTGGGGTTTTTTAGTTTAAAAAAAGGGGAAATTTTATTTCCCCTTGGGGCCCGGGGAATTACTTTTGGAACCTTTACCCGCCCATTCCCAAAGGGGTGGTAATCCCGGGGCCTTTAAAAAGGATTTAGATTACAGTGGGCCGAAAAGGGGTTAATTTGAACAGGTTTTAAGTGGGTTGCCCCCCGGAACCCTTCCCGGGGACCCTTAAACAGACCTTCCAGCAAAAAGGAACAGCCAAACCCCAATTTTAGTGGGGCAGGAAGAAACCCGTAATTTAAAAAAGAGACCGGGGGGAAAAGATTTCATTTTTGAAAACCCACGGGGATTTATTTTCAGGTTAAATTTCCATGGGGGTAAAAATATTCTTTTTTTAATTTTACCCCTTTAAATGTATTTAAAAAAGGTCCCACTTGAAATTTTAAGACAATTAAATTTTTATAACCCTTCTTGCCAGAAGGGGTTTACATTTAGACACCGGGCCAAATAAGATTTCCCCGCTAAATGGTCCCGTCCCCGGGTTTCCTTTTTTAAGTTGAAAAATTGTTTCCATGGAGTTTTTAACGGGGACATTCAGTCCCAAGGTTTTTTCCCCCGGGCAAAGACTAACCCAAGGTTTTTTTTTCTCCCCCCGGAAGTTTTTTAACCTTTTGGGGGGGGGACAAAATTTTTTTACCCCCCCCGGGAAGGATTTTTAAATTTACCCTTTCCCTATTGGGGGTCGGGGCCTTTTGGGAAATGAAAGGGAAAAAGCAGGGAGGGGGGGGAATTGTCCCTTCTGTCCTTCCAAAAGGGGCCCCCAATTGGGCGTTTCCCTCCCCCTCCCCGGGGGCTTTCCCCGGCCCTTTAGTCAGGTTTTTTGATCAAAATTTTTTGTGCCCTTTTTTTTTGGCCCCGGTTTTTTAAAATTTTTTTATCCGAACGGGGACTTTTCCCCCTTTTTTCTGAAAACAAAGTTTACGTAGGAAGCGGAATTGTCCGGGCCCCCCGGAAAAAAGGAACCCTTTTCCTCCCCGGTTCCTTGGGCCACAAATTTTTTCCTTCCAGGTGGAAAATTTCCCCAGGCCCTCTTAGGGGGGCCAAGTTTTTTGGGGCCCCAAGGGGTTTTTCTGGGACCCCCAAAAAAAAGGGTTTTTTTTGGCCCCCAGTATGGGGGGTTCCCCCAAAAAGGGGCACTTGGGGGGGCCCGGCCTAAAGGGGCCCGCTATTTGTAATTTAAAGGGGCCGTTTTTGGGGGAAAAAAAAGGGGCCGAGGTTTTCCCCCGCCCCCCTTTTTTTATTTAACCTCAAACCCCCCAAACCCCCAAATAAAGTCCCTTTTATGGAGGTTTTCCCCCGGTTGTTCTGAGGAACCCATGGGAGTTGGGGGGGACAATCATTTTAGGAGGGAATCGGCCCGGGGGGGGCCCCCCCGCAAGACAAGAAAAGGGGTTTTTTTCTGCGGGGGGAGAGGGACATTTTGTTGGGGGGGGTCCCTCCCGGCCTCTTTAGCAAAAAAGTCCCAAAAAATTTAAACCCCGGGGGGGGGGAAAAATGGGGTTAGGAAATTTTTCCCAGGTCCTTTTCAATTTTTCGTCCCGCGGGGGTGGTGGGTTTGGGGCGAGAGTTGAGAGGATTTCTGTTCTTTTTGATAGTGGTCTGGGAAATTTGGTGGAACCCCTCGGGTTTTTCCCAGGTTTCAAGGTTGCAAAAATGAGTGTATTTGGGCCAAAAACCCATCCCTATACTTTTTATTTTACGCCAAACCCCTCGGTTCCAAAAGGAAACTTTGTACAAGCGGGTTTTTTTAAAATAGAAAATTTGAGTAGGGGCAAAACATAAAAAACAGTTGTCTTTTTATGTGGTTGGGGGTTTCCTACCCTATTTTGGGTTTGGGGCTTCCCTGGTTGGCTAAACATAACCCGGGATTGATTGGAATCCCGAAAAAATAACCAGTGGGGGGAATTTTTCAAGAAAAACTGCATGAACCGGGCAAAAGGTGCGGTCGGGCCTGGGCTTTTTCCTCCTTTTCTGGGAGGACCCTTTTGGGGGAAAAAGTTCTCAGAGGAGGGGGGTCAAAATTTTCCTCCTCCCCTCGCACGTATGACCCGCTCAATTTAAAAAATTTTCTTTTCCCGATGCCTTATCTCCCTATTTTTCCCGGGGCCGGAAAGACGGGTGACCCCGGGTTTCCCATCCTTTAGGAAGGAAATGGGGGTGTCGGCTTGTTTCTCTTAGCTTGAGGGGGAGGTTTTTGGAGGGGCCCGGGGGGGCCCCCGGGAGGCCTCCCCCCGGGGAAAATGTTTTTTTCCAAAACAGTTAAGACAAAAAGTTTTCGAGGCACTCTTTTTCTGCTTTAGCAGGACCCTCCGGGAGTAAAGCAACTGTGGAAACCCTTTCTCGCCGGGTTTTTGGGGGGGGCCTAACTTTAAAAAAAGAGTAAAAACTTTTGTCGCTCCTGTGGGGTTTTTGTGCTGCTCTAAGACCCCCCATAACCCCTCCATCTGGGGGGGTTCCTTTAGGGGAACGATTCCCCCGTCGTCACCCTTTCTTCAGTTTGGGGGAGGAGTGCTGAATGGTCTGAGTGCTAGGGGAAACTGTTTTTAACGGGGTCTGATAGGAAAGGGGAGTGTTTTGGTCCAAACCCAGGTGTAACGATCTTTGGGGTGGTTGTCAAACCCAAAAATAAAACGCAAAGTTCCCACCCGGAAAATGGGGCCCAGGTTTAACGGGCCCCCCCCACAGGATCAGTTCTATAATTAATCCGTGGCTTTCTCGGACCTCCCCCCTACGTTTAAAAAACCATAATGTTTTTCCCCAAATGTTTTCCCTTTAAAAGGGTACGTGGGGCCAGTTTTTTACCCTCACTTCTACCTCCTCCCCCAGTTTGGGGGTCCAAAGGTAACTTAGAATTTTTAAGTGTTTAAGATCATTGGGCTCACGCTGAATCGCCCGTTTCCCCTTTAGTATTTGGTTTTATTGGGGTTAAAATTTTCCCCGAGGAAGGGATGGGGCTCTGCGTCTGGAAATTTAAAGCAGAACGATTTGGTTTTGGACCTTTCCCCACGACTTAACCCGGGCAGAAAATGGGCCCCGAGGGTCCGGAGGCCCCCCCGTAGAAGGGGGGGGACTGTCAGGGTTTCATCGCCACAAAAATTTTCGCGTTGCACATTCTGACTTCCCCCCGCAGCTGAGTTTCTGTTTCTTTTGTTTAGTAATTTAGGGAGTTAATTTTACCTTGCTCTTTGCTAAGACTAGGTCCCCCGCCCCGGTGCTTTTTATTATGTTTTAATTAGCTTTCCCTTTTTATAGCTGCCCGTCTGCTGGTTAGTTTCCCGGGGGAAAGCATTCATACAGACGGGAGATTGGACGGTTTTTGGAAGACTTAAGCTAAGTGCTCTTTTGTTGTTTTTTCCCACCTTGCTTATAGTTTAATCCCTTGACCTTTGGTGTTCCCCCTGTGTTTAAATGTTGTATGAAGCAGTATTTTTCTTTTTTCCCCTTCTGGGCTCGTTTTGTCTATACTGTTTGTTTAACCCTTTTCCTGTCCATTCCCTTTGGTTTGGGAATCAGGGTCCTTCTAAAGGACTAGGATTTTTGTGGTCAAAGGGGGTTTTTTGGGGGGGGGGGTTTAAAGCTGGGGGCCCCGGAAACCCCTTTTCCCTTTTTCAGTACCTCCAGGTAAGGGACTAGTCAGGGCCCCCCCTTTTGGGCAGCATAGACCCCGGTCCCACCTCTTGCCAAGACAGCGTTGGGAAAAAGGGTTCAGATTACCCACGGGTAAATTTTGTCAGGTTAAAACTATGCTTATATACTTTTTAATTTTTTAAACCCATTTAAAATGTTATATAGAATTTGTCCCACTTGATTGATTACTGAAAATTTTATATTTTAAAATCTGTAGACAGCGGGAAAAGGGCAAGACTCACAAATTTTAGAAGTAAGGGGGCCCTTTCACCTTTCTCGTGGGAAAAACTGGGCGTGCTTTCCTTAAACCCCGTCAGCACCCTGGGACTGCCGCAATTCCATCTAAAGGTACAGAAAGAGACTTTTTTTGTGGTGTTCCCCTTATTACTCCCGCGGCCCAACTCCCCCCCCTCCCTCCCGCCCCCCTAACAGTTTAAAAAACCCTGAAGGTCCCCACCTTAATTTGGAAGGTTAAACCTTTGCTTTTCCTAAAAAACCAAACCCCGGGGGAAAAAGAAAACCCGTACCCTACCAAAGGAAAAAAAACCCCAGGTTTAAACCCCGAACAGGAACAAACCAAAAAATCCCCGTAAATAATCCCCCCTTTTCAGTTGGAAACCGCCCGGGGCCAAGACTGATTTCGGTACAAACCCCCCAAAAAGTTAAATTGGGGTGGGTGCCAAGGTTCCCAACAGCCCTGTTGCGGGCGAACCCTTTCTGGGTGGGGAAAAGAAACGGGGAAAAATCCGGGAAATGCAAACCCGGTCCTTTTAAATCGTGTAAAAAAGAAAACAAAAAGGGGGAAAACCTTATTTGAAAAAATTTGCCACATTTTTGGGCCCCCATGCCCGCCAAAAGGGGCCTTTTGGTTGGGGGAAAAAGGAAAGGAAACTTAATTTTGGGGGGGGCCCCCCT
Organism: Oophaga sylvatica; assembly: GCA_033576555.1. NCBI lineage: Eukaryota > Metazoa > Chordata > Amphibia > Anura > Dendrobatidae > Oophaga > Oophaga sylvatica. The sequence continues at coordinate 40,571 of JARQOD010000653.1, forward strand.
TTAGGCCCAAAAAATTTTGGCCCTGTTTTTAATGTTTTAAAAATTAAACCCGGGAAAAAAACCTTTCCCCCCTTTTTACCCCGACTTCCATTCAGGGGAAGGGGGAAGAGGCGATTGGGGTTTTTAACCTTTTTTGGGTCATAAAAAGGGGGTTTCCCCCCCATTTTGGGTTTGGGCCGGTTAAACATTTTTTGGGGCCAATTCTTTGTTTCCCAAATTTGAGGCCCTTCTTGTTTTGGTTGGGCCGCATCTTTTCCTTAAAAAATTATTTTAAAAAATTTTTCCCTTTTTTTTTTTTTGGCCTTCCTTTTTCCTTTTGGACCAACTTCTGTGGGGGTCTTTCCCGCCCCTGGGGGCTTGGCTCCCCTAGGGTTTAATTTTGCCAAAAAAAAGGGTTTGTTTATTTGGGGCCCCTTTTAAATTTTTTCGGGCTCGGCCCTTAAATTTTTTTTCCCCCCAAAATAAATTTAGGTGGTAAAAGGGGGTCTGGTTTTCCCGGGGTTTTTTTCTTGGTTTGGGATTTTTTTAAAAGGGAAAATTTTTTTGGATTGCATAATGCCCCCAAAATTTTTTTTCCCCAGGGAAGGAATTTGGGCCCCCTCAAAACCCCTTGGACTCAAAAAAACTTTTTCTTTCTGTGTCTGTTTTCCCCGGGTTTAACCGAACAGGGGTTTTTGGGGGTTCCTTTTTGGGGTCAACCCCCAGGAATAGTTTTCCTTTCCCCCCAATTTTAAGGTGAAGATAGTTTCCCCCCGGCGGGACGGGTGCGGGAAAGGTGGGACGCCCCCGGGTAAAAGGGGGGTTTTCATCTTTCCAAATCCCAATAAAATCCAAAAAACCTTCCCCGGTGGGTAAAGGTTTTTCCCCGGTTTTTTAATTCCCTCTAATCCCGGCCCAAATTTTTAAAATTTAAAAGGTTAAACCCAAAGGGGGTTTTGGTAAAAAAGAAGTTTTCCCCGAATTTCCCCAAATTTTTTATTTTTTCCCCCCCATTTCCTAAATTAGGAAGGGTTTTTTTTCCTTGAGTTTTTAATTGTCTTGGATTGGAAACACTTCCAAGGGAATTGAGTAAAGGTAATCTTCAGGGGGGTTTGGCTGTTTGTAGAAACCTAGGATTTCCCCCCAGTTTATTTTTGGGATTGGCTAAAGAAAATTTTAAAAAAATTAATTGGTTTTTTTTAAAAATTTTAAGCCTCAGGAAGCAGGGACAAACCAGGGTTTAAATTTTGGTCCCATTTTTTCTCTCCCTTTCGGGGTTCCCTTTTTAGGGGAAAAATTTGGGCCCCCTTTTTCCCCTGACCACCGGGACCCCTATTTGAAGGAATGGGGGAAGAAAATTTTTTTTAAGGCTCTGGGGTTTTTGTCCCCCCCGGGCCAAAGTCAAGATCCAACCCCAAAAGGGATTGGGGGGGGTTTTAAATAGGTGCGGGATAAAATTTTCTTTTAGAGGGAAATTTTCCGGGTTTGGGGAGTCCAAAAGGGAATTAGATCTTTTCCGGGTTTTTGGGGGAAAGGGCCCCCTTTAGAGAAATTTTTAAAGGATTTTAGGTTTTGGGAACCTGTCCCCTTTAATTTCGGATTCCTATTCTCGGGATTTCCCCCAAAAAAACTTTTCCCTTGGGTAGAGGTACTGAATATTTTTTGGTTTTTTTGGGCCCCCTTTTCCCCTGCCGTGTAAAGATGGTTTGGGGGAACGTTTCCCGAAATTTCCAAAACCAAAGGATTTTTCCCCTGTGGGAGAACCTTTTCATCCTAAAATTTCCCAAGTTCCCGGGCCCTAAATGGCTTTCACCGTTTTAAAATTGCTTGGGGTGGGGTTTAACCAAATTAAAAATTTGTTGCTGTAACCCTTATTCTCCCCGGCCACAAATTTTTTGGCCCCCCGGCTTTTGTTTTGATTCGGGGACTTTAAAACCCCAGGGGTTTTTTTTGGGAAATTTTGGGGTTTTAAAAGAAAAACCCCCCCCAAAATTCCCATTCCCTTCTGGGATCATTTTCTTCCCCTTTTCAAAAAATTTCCCCTTCCAATAAATGGGGGGGAAAGAAAAAGGGGTTTTTTTAACCCTTTGTTTATCCCCCGGGGGTTGACCCTTTTTGGTTTTCTGGAAAAATTCAATTGGGGCAAATTTTTGGACTAAGGGGTTTTCCTTGGAAAAATTCCCATAATCCTGGGTTTTGGATTTGGGAAAAACTGGGGTTTTTTAAACCCGGGCCTGAATTTTTTTGCCCATCCCCGTTTTTTTTTCCTTGGGCCCCCAAGGTAGGATTTCCTGAACCTTTTTGGACCCCGAATTTTTGGGGGTGGGGAAAAAGGGAAAAATAAAATTGCATTTTTCCCGGGACCCCATAAGGGGCCCTTTTAACTCGTTTTGAAAATTGGCCGGGGAGAAATTTCCCAAAATTTTCCCTTTTAAACCTTTCTTACCTAAAACGTTTTTCCCCTTTTTAACAAAAGGGGTAAATTAAAAATTTCAAACCCCCTTCATCATAGGGTGGCCCGGCTTTTTGGCCCAAAAAAAAAAGGTTTATGGGCGTGATATTTTTTTTCTTAAACCCCAAACCCCGGGGAAAATTAAAATTCAATTTTCCCATAATTTCGGGGCCGGGGTTTTCCGGGGAAAAAGTCCCGCCAGGTTTACCAAGCTTGACCTCAGGGGGGTGTATAACCTTATTCGCATTAAGCACGGGGATGAATGGTAGACGGCATTTAATACCCCAGAGGGGCATTTTGAGTACCTAGTGATGCCCTTTGGGCTCACTAATGCTCCTTCCGTCTTCCAGTCCTTCATGAATTACATTTTCAAGGATTTTGTGGATAATTTCTGATTGTTTATTTGGATGATATCTTGATTTTTTCCAATGATTGGGACTCTCATGTGAAACATGTTCGGACTGTGTTCCAGATTTTGAGAGAGAATGCTCTGTATGTGAAGGGATCAAAGTGTTTTTTTGGCGTACAGAGGATCTCATTTCGGGGATTCATTTTGTCCGCATCTGTTATTGAAATGGACCCGGTCAAGGTTCAGGCCATCTGTGATTGGGTCCAACCTGCTTCATTAAAGGCTCTTCAGAGATTCCTCGGTTTTACCAATTTTTATCGTAAATGTATTGGTAATTTCTCTGTTATTGTTAAACCATTGACTGATTTGACCAAGAAGGGTTCTGATGTGGTGAATTGGCCTCCTGAGGCAGTTTCTGCGTTTCAGGAACTTAAGCAGAGATTCACTTCTGCTCCTGTTCTACGGCACCCTGATGTTTCTCTGCCATTTCAGGTGGAGGTTGATGCCTCTGAAATTGGGGCAGGTGCCGTTTTGTCCCAAAGAGATCCAGAGACCTCTAAAAGTAACCCTTGTGCCTTTTTCTCTCGAAAATTTTCTCCAACTGAACATAATTATGACGTGGGTAGTCGGGAGTTATTGGCCATGAAGTGGGCTTTTGAAGAGTGGAGACATTGGCTGGAGGGAGCCAAACATCAGGTGGTGGTCCTCACGGACCATAAGAATCTGGTTTATCTGGAATCAGCCAAACGACTTAATCCTAGACAGGCCAGGTGGGCCTTGTTTTTCACACGTTTTAATTTTGTGGTTTCCTTTCTTCTGGCACTAAGAATGTTAAAGCGGATGCCCTCTCGAGGAGTTTCCTTGCTGACTCTCCCGAGTTATCTGATCCTACTGTTATTTTGAAAGAGGGTGTAGTTCTTTCCGCCATCTCGCCCAATTTGAGACTGGCTCTGGAAGGGTGTCAGGAGGATAAACCCGAACTCTGCCCTATTGGGAAATTGTTTGTCCCAGACCAGTGGAAAAAGAGTGTGATGTCTGGGATTCATTGTTCCGCATTGGCCGGTCATCCCGGAATTTTTGGTACCAGAGACTTGGTTAGTCGGTCCTTTTGGTGGCCTACTTTGTCTCGTGACGTCAGGGAATTTGTGCAGTCCTGCGGGACTTGCTCTCGCTCCAGGCCTTGCTCTCGCCCTAGTGGTTTCTTGATGCCGTTGCCTGTGCCCAAGAGACTATGGACCCATGTCTCTATGGATTTCATTTCCGACCTCCCTGTTTCTCAGAGAATGACCGTTATCTGGGTGATTTGTGATAGGTTTTCCAAAATGATACATCTTGCGCCATTACCTAAGTTGCCTTCCTCCTCCGAATTGGTGCCTTTGTTCCTTCAGCACGTGGTTCGGTTACACGGCATTCCTGAGAACATTGTGTCTGACAGAGGAGTCCAGTTTGTTTCCAGATTTTGGAGGATTTTTTGTTCTAAACTTGGTGTTCAATTGTCTTTCTCCTCAGCTTTTCATCCTCAGACCAATGGACAAACTGAGAGAACAAACCAGACATTGGAGACTTATCTGAGATGCTTTGTGTCTGCTGATCAGGATGACTGGGTCTCTTTTTTGCCTTTGTCTGAGTTTGCCCTTAATAATAGGGCTAGCTCTGCAACCTTGATGTCTCCATTTTTCGGCAATTTTGGGTTTCACCCTCGATTTTCTTCAGGACAGACGGAGAGCTTCTGTCTGTCCAGGTGTTGACTCTGTTGTGGAGCGTATGCAGCAGATTTGGGACCAGGTAGTGGAGAGGTTGTCCCTCTCTCAGGAGAGGGCCCAGCGGTTTGCCAACCGGCATAGGACTGATGGTCCTCGGTTTGAAGTGGGGGACTTGCTCTGGTTGTCCTCAAGAAATATCCCTATGAGAGTTGCATCTCCTAAGTTTAAGCCTAGGTTCATTGGACCTTATTAAATCATGGAGATTCTTAATCCTGTTTCCTTTCGTTTACTTCTTTCAGGGACATTTAAGATCCATAACGTGTTCCAAAAGTCCTTATTGAAGAGGTTTGTCGAGCCAGTGGTTCCTATGGCTGTGCCTCCTGACCCTGTTTTGGTTGAGGGAAATCTGCAGTATGTGGTTGAGAAAATATTGGATTCTCGTTTTTCTAGACGGAAACTCCAGTATTTGGTTAAGTGGAGAGGTTATGGTCAGGAGGACAATTCTTGGGTGTTTGCTTCGGACATCCATGCTAGAAGACTCATCCGTGCGTATCACAGAGCTCATCCTGACCGACCTGGTTGCCCAAATGAGGGTTCGGTGACCCTTCCTCAAGGGGGGGGTACTGTTGTGAATGTGCTAGAAATGAATTCTGAGCAGAAGCTCCCTCTGGTGGTTACAAACAGTACTGAACTATTCAATGAAGATTGTGAAGATTGGCAATCAGGTGTTACTGACTGGTCTTATATAAGGGAGGTTCCCTCCCATCAGGGTTGCCGGTGATCAATTGTTCTGGTCTCATCTTTTGTTCCTGGTTCACTTTGAAGCTTGCTGTTTCGTGCCTGCATCTTCTGCTAACAGATAAGACATTTTCTTCTTTTAGTTTTTTGTGCTTGCTTTTTGCATTTTGTCCTGCACTTCTGTGGGGGTCTGCCAGGTCCCCTCCGGGGGCTTGTGCTCCTCTCAGTTTAGTTCTGCCAGTTGTTTGTTCATTTGCCTTTTCCAGTTTTTTCTGTGGCTGCGGCTTAGTTTTGTTACACCAGAGAACTAATTTAGGTGATAGAGGTCGTGTGATCTCAGGTGTTTTTGCAATTAGTGTGTTGGTATTTTTTTAGGGTTTTTTGGATTGCAGTAAGTGACCTTCCTATCCTTTTCTGTCTAGGAAGATTGGGCCCCAACGTTTGCTCATACTATTTTCTGTCTGTGTCTGTATTTCCTCTTGTCTAACCGCCATTACATGTTTGGGGGCTTCCTGTGTTCTTTGGGGATCTGCTCCAGGGCAGATAGTTTTCCTCTTTCTATCTTTAGGTGAAGTTAGCTTCTCAAGCTGTGACGAGGCGTCTAGGACCAACGTAGGTACGCTCCACGGCTGCCTTTAGTTTTGGTGGTTAGTCAGGGTACTGCAATCCAATAGATTCCAACCTCTCTGGTGTATTGCCTTTTTTGCCTGCTCTCTTCAGCTACCAAATCATAACAGGCCGCCCTATCCAAATGCTTCTACAACATCAGATCGTGCCCCACAGCAAAGGAGATCCGCCTCCTCTTCATCCTCAGTGGGAGGAAAAGAAAGCGAAGGTCCCGCCTCCACGGAAAAGACCAGAGTGTTCCGGATGGAAAACACAGTCTGGCCTGGAGATATATGGCTGAAGGACAGGAGTCACTGTGTGGGGGAATGGAGGTGCGCAGACCCTGTTCCCCTGAAGAGGCGCAGCCTGTGCCCGAATCATCCCCAGGTCGGGAAGGAGATGGTGCGCCATGTCGTGTGGAGGAGGTGGACGCTGCGCTGTTGGATCTGGCCCGGCACCGCGCTGAGATGGAGGCGATGGAGCAGAGCTCGCGGGCCCTGAAGCTGCGGCTGCAGCGGGACCGACCGCTCTCCCCCCCGGATGCGCGACTGCCACCCGCGCCACCACTGGAGCCAGCAGCTGAGAGGGAACCGGAGGCCGAACCCGGAAGAGCTGTACCTGAACCCGCCGAGGACGTGGCGAGAGGAGAAGAGGCTGCGGAGGCCTTGTCCAGACCGGAATGCCAGCCAGGCCTGGAACCAGAGGCTGAACCGGAAGATAGAGAATGCAGTCCCCCGGCAGGGACGAAGGAGGAAGTACCCGGTGCCATTGAAGTTGATTGGGAGGAAATGGAGCTCCTGAACGATGAGGAGTACGACGCCCAGAGAGAAAATGAGTGGAGACGCTGTGAACAGGAGGCGCAGCAGCAACGGGACTAGCGTGAGGTGCAGCGGCTTCGCCAGAGGTACCGGGAGAGAGATCTCGCAGATAAGGAGAACGTCCGGCGAGACAAAGGTACGCTCCGGGAACCGCGGCGCCAGGGGGCGATACGAGATTTCAAGCTCCAGGAGGCTGGGGTTTTATCCACAAACCCGGCCTGTATCAGGAAGTGTTTGTGAACCGCCGGGATGTGGAGGCTCATCTGCCTGAGGGACACCCGGATAGGGACCTGCTAATTGGGGACATTGTCACCTACACCCGGCATTGGGGCCTTAAAGGGGTGGTATGCCCTAAATGTCTCCAGAGTCAGCGCCCCAGTCCCGGAAGCAGGGAATGCGCCCCGCTTCTCGGTGCCCCAGGCCCCAACCACACCAGCGCCCATCCGCGCACCAGTGCCATGCCCTGATGCGCTGCAGAGCGCGGCGGCTGCCAGCGCACCCCCTGCTGAGCCATGCCTGTGCACGCAGCAGAGCTCAAGCTTAAGTGAGGCATCTGTCATGCCTCCAGGAAACCGTATGGAAAAGAAAAGAACTGTATCTACCCAGAACCCGGTAGCAGGCCATGACATCATGGTGTTATGATTCAAGACCCATTGCGTGCTTCCAGCCCCAGGTATGGAAGATGCTGAGTTATTCAAAGATACCCCTCATGAAGAAGACCAGTAGGACCCGGACAGGGTTTCCTGTACTGTGAAAAGTTAAAAGTTGCTTCACCCGGACGGGTGCCTGCCAGTTCTATTGTTTACATGTTGTGCCTTACAAAATGTTTACATGTTATGATGTAAGAGTATACCCCAGTTGGGTAATGAGTGTGATTGATGGTGATAACGTTTTATGATTATGGACTGGTGCTAAGGACACTTGCAGCACAAAAACATTCCTTTGTATATAGTTAGCACTTTTGTGCTCCATCTTGGTTTTACGTAACCATTACTACCTCAAGAAGACAAAACCCGTTTGGTGTGGCCGAAAGTGAGGTCTGCTAAAAGAGAAGTCTTGCAGCTCAACCAGGACCACCGTGGGAGGTTTGGAGCGGGTCCTCCACAAGTATTTTGCACTGCATTTTCTACTTGTTTATTAAAGTGTTATTTATTGTTGTAACGTTTAAAGGTCCTCACCTCCCGTAAGGGACGAGTTCACTTGTTATTTAATGTTAACGTTGTATTTAAAAATATTTTCTTTCAGCCCAGGAGTGCTGATCTTAACCGGGGGGAGATGTAGAGCCCAGCTGCGCTTGGAATCTCATTTTCCAGAGGGATGCACCGAAGGTAATGACCACTAGAGGACACAATATGCATACACACATCTTCACCAATCCCTAGAGCCACCAGAGGGAGCCTTTTTAGTGTATATAAGGATGGTGAAGACATGGAGAGTAGAGTAGTCTAGTCTGAGTCTACGTGGAGAGTAGATCAGTTCTGAGAAGGAGAGGAGAGTTGTTAGTTCTCTTGGAGAGAAGCGAGTAGAGCGTTAGATCTAGGAGCGAGCACAGATCAGTTAGTCTGCAAAGCCAGGTGCAGGACAGACGGAGAAGACTGGTAGCAGTTCCAGGCAGAGCTTGGAAGTAAGAGAGAGAGAGAGAGAATAGCAGTTGTAGAAGGAACCTGAAATCTGCAGCTCCAAGCTTAGTTCAAACGTGTGGAGGCTAGTACAAGTGGAAAGATAGCCACTCCAGCCTAGTCAGAACTGAGTCAACTGATTTCAGTTCAGTGAGCAAGCGTGCCGACGCTTTGAGAGCGGTGAAGAAAGAGAGGAAGGAGCCACCTACAACCAGAGTGTTCTTATGTGAGGGTCGAGTAGGACGAAAGGCGAGTGGATAAGAAGAGAGTGACAGAGGAGGAAATAGCATTGATAGCTTACCTCTACTCTGATTAACCGGACACCGGGTCCAAGCTTGCTGGATTCTTCACGACCAGTAGGAAATACCGGAGACCCTGCGGGACTACAAGTCGCAGGGGCTTATAAGTGTTGATACGTAACTGGGTCAGGAAGACAGGAGTCTGGCAGGTACCGCCATTAGAGACTGTGATCTTTCCAATAGACGGCCCTACACAAAGTCAGCCAGGTGTAAAGTTGAAGACAGAGTTAGGCCTCGTTTCATACAGGTCAGAGACTCACATTATACAAGTAAGGAGGCCCTACACCTACTCAGTGGGAAGAACTGGACGTGCAACCTTCACCCTGCCAGCACCCCGGGATGTGCCTGCAATTCCATCAGTAAAGGTACAGAAAGAGACTTTTGTGTGGGTGTGTCCCAATATTACTCCTGCGGCCGAACTCCCCTCCTCCATCCTGCACCCCTACACAGCTTAATTACCCTGAAGGTCCCCAGCCTTACCTGTTGTGAATGTTTTGGAAATGAATTCTGAGCAGAAGCTCCCTCTGGTGGTTACAAACAATACTGAACCATTCAATGAGGATTGGCAATCAGGATTCACAGACTGGCTTGATATAAGGGAGGTTCCCTCCCATCATGGTTGCCGGTGATCAATTGTTCTTGTCTCAACTGTGGTTCCTGGTTCACTTGGAAGCTTGCTGAGTCTTGCCTCTTCTTCTGCTTTCAGATAAGATATTTTCTGTTTTTGTTTTAGTGCTTACCATTTGCAAATTTCTCTGCATTTCTGTGAGGTTAGCCAGGTTTCCCCCCCCCCGGGGGGCTTGGGCTCCGCTCAGTTCCGCTGGAGCCATTGTTGTTTGTTCATTTGCCTTTTCCAGTTTTTTCAGTGGCTGCGGCTTAGTTTTGTTACACCAGAGAACTGATTTAGGTGGTAGAGGTCGTGTGATCTCAGGTGTTCTTGAAATCAGTAGCGTTGGCAATTTTTAGGGTTTTTTTGGATTGCAGTGAGTATCCTTTCTATCCTTTTCTGTCTAGGCAGATTGGGCCCCAGCGTTTGCTCATACTATTTTCTGTCTGTGTCTGTATTTCCTCTTGTCTAACCGCCATTACATGTTTGGGGGCTTCCTATGTTCTTTGGGGATCTGCTCCGGGGCAGATAGCTTTCCTCTTTCTATCTTTAGGTGTAGTTAATCTCTCAGGCTGTGACGAGGCGTCTAGGACCAACGTAGGAACGCTCCACGGCTGCCTTTAGTTGTGGTGGTTAGTCAGGGTACTGCAATCCAGTTGATTCCAACCTCTCTGGTGTATTGCCGTTTTTGCCTGCTCTCCTCAGCTACCGAAACATAACAGTATCACCGGCCAAACTGAAAATTGTATGGTACTCACAGAAGGGAAAAATAGTGTGGAAAGAAAAAAGTTGTCAGAGTTGTCAGAGATTTTTTTTTTTTTCTGTTTCTTGCATTTTTTCCCTCTTTTTCTCTGGGTGCTGAGGAGGATTTTTTTTCTCTCAATGGAGCTTGCACAGCTGTCTGGCCGTGTGGATCAGCTTGCCACTGAGGTTCGGAGTATTGCTGTCTATCTTGCTGGGTTACCGGTTGTGGAACCTAGGATTCCCATGCCAAATTTGTTTTTGGGAGATCGGGCCAAATTTCTGAATTTCAAAAATAACTGTAAGTTGTTTTTTGCCTTAAAATCTAAGTCCTCAGGGAACGCAGCACAGCAGGTTCAAATTGTCATCTCTCTCCTGCGCGGCGATCCTCAGGATTGGGCTTTTTCCCTGACACCTGGGGACCCTCTTTTGAGTGATGTTGATGCATTTTTTCTGGCTCTGGGGTAATTGTACAATGAGCCTAATGCCACTGATCAAGCTGAAAGAACCTTGTTGGCATGAAATCAGGGGCTTGAGGACGCTGAGTTGTACTGTCAGAAATTCCGAAAATGGGCAGTCCTAACCAAATGGAATGATGATGCTTTGGCAGCCCTTTTTCGCAAGGGTCTGTCAGAGAATGTAAAAGATATTATGGTGGGTTTCCCTGCTCCCTCTGGTCTCAATGATTCTATGTCATTAGCGATTCAAATTGACAGACGTTTGCGTGAGCGTAGAGGTATGCGTGGAATAGTGTTGCCTTGTGAGCCAGCTTCTGAACCCATGCAGTGTGATAGAGTGGCTTCTGGGGCACAGCGTCATGAGTTTCGAAAACGCAATGGGTTATGTTTCTATTGTGGTGACGCCTCTCATGCTATTTCTGTCTGCCCTAAGCGGGGAAGACGTTTTGCACGCTCAGTTGTCTTGGGTAGTGTTCAGACTAAATTTCTGTTGACTGTTACCCTGATTTGCTCCCTGTCCACATTTTCTGCTCAGGCTTTTGTTGATTCGGGAGCAGCTATTAACCTGATGGATTTTGATTTTGCCAAACGTTGTGGGTTTCCCTTGATACCCCTACGGAAGTCTATTCCCCTACTGGGGAATGCCAACACTCCTGTTTTTTCTGCCTCTCCCCAGTCTCAGGATGTTCCTGAATTTTTTAATTGATTTTTCTGATGTGTTTAGCGAAAGTAAATCTGCATCCTTGCCCCCCCATAGGAGCTATGACTGCGCTATTGAAAAAGTGCCTGGTAGTAAATTCGTAGTGAAAAACAAGGCCCACCTGGCCTGTCTAGGATTAAGTCGCTTGGCTGATTCCAGATTAACCAGATTCTTATGGTCCGTGAGGACCGCCACCTGATGTTTGGCTCCCTCCAGCCAATGTCTCCACTCTTCAAAAGCCCACTTCTTGGTCAATAACTCCCGATTACCCACGTCATAATTACGTTCAGTTGGAGAAAATTTTCGAGAGAAAAAAGCACAAGGGTTACTTTTAGAGGTCTCTGGATCTCTTTGGGACAAAACGGCACCTGCCCCAATTTCAGAGGCATCAACCTCCACCTGAAATGGCAGAGAAACAGCAGGCTGCCGTAGAACAGGAGCAGAAGTGAATCTCTGTTTAAGTTCCTGAAACGCAGAGACTGACTCAGGAGGCCAATTCACCACATCAGAACCCTTTTTGGTCAAATCAGTCAATGGTTTAAAAATAACAGAGAAATTACCAATAAATTTACGATAAAAATTGGCAAAACCCAAGAATCTCTGAAGAGCCTTCAATGAAGTAGGTTGGACCCAATCACAGATGGCCTGAACCTTAACCGGGTCCATTTCAATTACAGATGGAGACAAAATGAATCCCAGAAATTAGATCCTCTGTACGCCAAAAACACACTTTGATCCCTTCACATACAGAGCATTCTCTCTCAAAATCTGGAACACAGTCCGAACATGTTTCACATGAGTGTCCCAGTCATTGGAAAAAATCAAGATATCATCCAAATAAACAATCAGAAATTTATCCACAAAATCCCTAAAAATATCATTCATGAAGGACCGGAAGACGGAAGGAGCATTAGTGAGCCCAAAGGGCATCACTAGGTACTCAAAATGCCCCTCTGGGGTATTAAACGCCATCTTCCATTCATCCCTGTGCTTAATGCGAATAAGGTTATACGCCCCCCTGAGGTCAAGCTTGGTAAACCAAGCAGCACTTTTCACCCTGGAAAACAGGTCAGAAATCAAGGGTAACGGATATTGATATTTCACAGTGATCTTGTTCAAGAGATGATAATCAATACACGGCCTTAATGAACCATCCTTTTTGGCCACAAAGAAAAAACCGGCACCCAAGGGTGAAGAGGATGGTCTGATATGACCCTTCTCCAATGACTCCTTGATATAAGACCGCATAGCGTCATGTTCAGGTACAGACAAGTTAAAAAGGCGACCTTTAGGGAATTTACTACCAGGCACTAATTCAATAGCGCAGTCATAGCTCCTATGGGGGGGCAAGGATGCAGATTTACTTTCGCTAAACACATCAGAAAAATCAGTCAAAAAGTCAGGCACATCTTGAGCCTGGGGAGAGGCAGAAAAAACAGGAGTGTTGGCATTAACAATTGGCAGCCCCAACTGGTTACAGACACAGATTTCCAATCCAAAACAGGATTATGAGACTGTAACCAAGGGAAACCTAGTACAATAATGTCATGCAGATTATACAGCACCAAAAATTTGCAACTCTCCTGATGATCAGGTTCAACCCTCATTATCACCTGAGTAGAGAACTGGGGTTTATTCTCAGCCAAAGGGGTAGAATCAATCCCCAGTAGGGGAATAGACTTCCGTAGGGGTATCAAGGGAAACTGTTGTGAATGGACTTGAAATGAGTTCTGAGCAGAGGCTCCCTCTGGTGGTTACAAGCGGTACTGGACTGTCCAGTGAAGATTGTGAGGATTGGGAATCAGGTGTTACTGACTGGTCTTATTTAAGGGAGTCGCCTTCCCATCAGGGTTGCCGGTGATCAATTGTTCTGGTCTCAATCCTTGATTCCTGTTTCCTTTGTAGCCTGCTGTGTCGTGTCTGCATCTCCTGCTAACAGATAAGACATTTTCTTCTTTTTGTTTTTGTGCTTGATTTTTGCATTTTGTCCTGCACTTCTGTGGGGGCCTTCAGGGTTCCCTCCAGGGGCTTTTCCCCTCTCAGTTTAGTTCAGCCACTGATGTTTTGTACATTTGCTTTTTCCAGTTTTTTCAGTGGCTGCTGTTTTGATTTTGATACACCAGAGAACTAATTTAGGTGGTAGAGGTCGTGTGATCTCAGGTGTTTTTGAAATTAGTAGAGTTGGTGCTTTTCAGGGTTTTTTGGGATTGCAGTAAGTGCCCTTCCTATCCTTTTCTATTTAGATAGTTTGGGCCCCAACGTTTGCTCATACTATTTTCTGTCTGTGTCAGTATTTCTTCTTGTCTAACCGCCATTACATGTTTGGGGGCTTTCTATGTTCTTTGGGGATCTGCTCCGGGGCAGATAGCTTTCCTCTTTCTATCTTTAGGTATAGTTAGTTTCTCAGGCTGTGACGAGGCGTCTAGGACCAACGTAGGAACGCTCCACGGCTGCCTCTAGTTGTGGTGGTTAGTCAGGGTACTGCAATCTCATAGATTCCAACTGCTCTGGTGTATTGCCTTTTTTACCTGCACTCCTCAGCTGCCAAATCATAACAGTATCACCGGCCTAAACTGAAAATTATATGGTACTCACAGAAGGGAAAAATATTGTGAAAGAAAAAAAAGGTTGTCAGAGTTGTCAGAGATATTTTTCTGTTTGTTGCATTTTTTTTTCCCTCTGTATCTCTGGGTGCTGGGGAGGATTTTTTCTCTCAATGGAGTTTGCACAGTTGTCTGGCCGTGTGGATCAGCTTTTCACTGAGGTTCAGAGTATTGCTACCTATCTTGCTAGGTTGCCTGTTGTGGAACCTAGGATTCCCATGCCAGATTTGTTTTTGGGGGATCGAGCCAAGTTTCTGAATTTCAAAAATAATTGTAAATTTGTTTTTTGCCTTAAAATCTAAGTCCTCAGGGAACGCAGCGCAGAAGGTTCAAATTATCATCTCTCTCCTGCGCGGCGATCCTCAGGATTGGGCTTTTTCCCTGACACCTGGGGATCCTGTTTTGAGTGATGTTGATGCATTTTTTCAGGCCTTGGGGTTATTGTACGATGAGCCTAATGTCACTGATCAAGCTGAAAAAGTCTTGTTGGCATTAAATCAGGGGCTTGATGACGCTGAGTTATACTGTCAGAGATTCCGCAGGTGGGCAGTCCTGACCAAATGGAATGACGACGCTTTGGCAGCCCTTTTCGGAAGGGTCTGTCAGATAATGTAAAGGATGTTATGGTGGGATTCCCTGTCCCCTCTGGTCTCAATGATTCTATGTCATTAGCGATTCAAATTGACAGACGTTTGCGTGAGCGGAGAAGTATGCGTGGAATAGTGTTGCCTTGTGAACCTGCTTCTGAACCTATGCAGCGTGATAGAGTGGTTTCTGGGGCACAGCGTCATGAGTTTCGAAAGCGCAATGGGTTATGTTTCTACTGTGGTGATGCCTCTCATGCTATTTCAGTCTGCCCTAAGCGGGGAAGACGTTTTGCACGCTCAGTTGTCTTGGGTAGTGTTCAGACTAAGTTTTTATTAACTGTTACTCTGATATGCTCTCTGTCCTCATTTTCTGCTCAGGCTTTCGTTGATTCGGGAGCAGCTATTAACCTGATGGATTTTGATTTTGCTAAACGTTGCGGGTTTCCCTTGATACCCCTACAGAAGTCTATTCCCCTACTGGGGATCGATTCTACCCCTTTGGCTGAGAATAAACCTCAGTTCTCTACTCAGGTGATAATGAGGGTTGAACCTGATCATCAGGAGAGCTGCAAATTTTTGGTTCTGTATAATCTGCATGACATTATCGTGCTGGGTTTCCCTTGGTTACAGTCTCATAATCCTGTTTTGGATTGGAAATCTGTGTCTGTAACCAGTTGGGGCTGCCAATGTGTTAATGCCAACACTCCTGTTTTTTCTGCCTCCCCCAGGCTCAGGATGTTCCTGACTTTTTGATTGATTTTTCTGATGTGTTTAGCGAAAGTAAATCTGCATCCTTGCCTCCCCATAGGAGTTATGACTGCGCTATTGAATTAGTGCCTGGTAGTAAATTCTCTAAAGGTCGCCTTTTTAACTTGTCTGTACCTGAACATGACGCTATGCGGTCTTATATCAAGGAGTCATTGGAGAAGGGTCATATCAGACCATCCTCTTCACCCTTAGGTGCCGGTTTTTTCTTTGTGGCCAAAAAGGATGGTTCATTAAGGCCGTGTATTGATTATCGTCTTTTGAACAATATTACTGTGAAATATCAATATCCGTTACCCTTGATTTCTGACCTGTTTTCTAGGGTGAAAAACGCTACTTGGTTTACCAAGCTTGACCTCAGGGGGGCATATAACCTTATTCGCATTAAGCACGGGGATGAATGGAAGACGGCATTTAACACCCCTGAAGGGCATTTTGAGTACCTTGTGATGCCCTTTGGGCTCACTAATGCTCCTTCTGTCTTCCAGTCCTTCATGAATGACATTTTCAGGGATTTTGTGGATAAATTTCTGATTGTTTATTTGGATGATATCTTGATTTTTTCTAATGACTGGGACTCTCATGTGAAACATGTTCGAACTGTATTCCAGATTTTGAGAGAGAATGCTCTGTATGTGAAGGGATCAAAGTGTCTTTTTGGCGTACAGAGGATCTCATTTTTGGGATTCATTTTGTCCCCATCTGTTATTGAAATGGACCCGGTCAAGGTTCAGGCCATCTGTGATTGGGTCCAACCTGCTTCATTAAAGGCTCTTCAAAGATTCTTGGGTTTTACCAATTTTTATCGTAAATGTATTGGTAATTTCTCTGTTATTGTTAAACCATTGACTGATTTGACCAAGAAGGGTTCTGATGTGGTGAATTGGCCTCCTGAGGCAGTTTCTGCGTTTCAGGAACTTAAGCAGAGATTCACTTCTGCTCCTGTTCTACGGCAGCCTGATGTTTCTCTGCCATTTCAGGTGGAGGTATCTGATCCTTCTGTTATTTTGAAAGAAGGTGTAGTTCTTTCCGCCATCTCGCCCAATTTGAGACTGGCTCTGGAGGGGTGTCAGGAGGATAGGCCCGAGCGCTGCCCTGTTGGGAAATTGTTTGTCCCGGACCAGTGGAAAAAGAGTGTGATGTCTGAGATTCATTGTTCCGCGTTGGCCGGTCATCCCGGAATTTTTGGTACCAGAGACTTGGTTAGTCGGTCCTTTTGGTGGCCTACCTTGTCTCGTGATGTCAGGGAATTTGTGCAGTCCTGCGGGACTTGCTCTCGCTCCAAGCCTTGCTCTCGCTCTAGTGGTTTGTTGATGCCATTGCCTGTGCCCAAGAGACCATGGACCCATATCTCTATGGATTTCATTTCCGACCTCCCTGTTTCTCAGAGAATGACCGTCATCTGGGTGATTTGTGATAGGTTTTCCAAGATGATACATCTTTTGCCATTACCTAAATTGCCTTCCTCCTCCGAATTGGTGCCTTTGTTCCTTCAGCACGAGGTTCGTTTACACGGCATTCCTGAGAACATTGTGTCTGACAGAGGAGTCCAGTTTGTTTCCAGATTTTGGAGGACCTTTTGTTCTAAGCTTGGTGTTCAGTTGTCTTTCTCCTCGGCGTTTCATCCTCAGACAAATGGTCAAACTGAGAGAACAAACCAGACATTGGAGACTTATCTAAGATGCTTTGTGTCTGCTGATCAGGATGACTGGGTCTCTTTTTTGCCTTTGGCTGAGTTTGCTCTTATAATAGGGCTAGCTCTGTCACTTTGATGTTTCCATTTTTCTGTAATTCTGGGTTTCACCCTCGATTTTCTTCAGGACAGACGGAGGCTTCTGCCTGACTCTGTTGTGGAGCGTATGCAACAGATTTGGGACCAGGTAGTGGAGAGGTTGTCCCTCTCTCAGGAGAGGGCCCAGCGGTTTGCTAACCGGCATAGGACTGATGGTCCTCGGTTTAAAGTGGGGGACTTGGTCTGGTTGTCCTCAAAAAATATTCCTATGAGAGTGGCATCTCCTAAATTTAAGCCTAGGTTCATTGGACCTTATAAGATCATGGAGATTCTTAATCCTGTTTCTTTTCGTTTGCTTCTTCCAGGGACATTTAAGATCCATAACGTGTTCCACAAGTCCTTGTTGAAGAGGTTTGTTGAGCCAGTGGTTCCTACTGCTTTGCCTCCTGACCCTGTTCTGGTTGAGGGCAATATGGAGTTTGTGGTTGAGAAAATATTGAATTCTCGTTTTTCTAGACGGAAACTCCAGTATTTGGTTAAGTGGAGAGGTTATGGTCAGGAAGACAATTCTTGGGTGTTTGCTTCGGACATCCATGCTAGGAGACTCATCCGTGCGTATCATAGAACTCATCCTGACCGACCTGGTTGCTCAAGTGAGGGTTCGGTGACCCCTCCTCAAGGGGGGGGGTACTGTTGTGAATGGACTTGAAATGAGTTCTGAGCAGAGGCTCCCTCTGGTGGTTACAAGCGGTACTGGACTGTCCAGTGAAGATTGTGAGGATTGGGAATCAGGTGTTACTGACTGGTCTTATTTAAGGGAGTCGCCTTCCCATCAGGGTTGCCGGTGATCAATTGTTCTGGTCTCAATCCTTGATTCCTGTTTCCTTTGTAGCCTGCTGTGTCGTGTCTGCATCTCCTGCTAACAGATAAGACATTTTCTTCTTTTTGTTTTTGTGCTTGATTTTTGCATTTTGTCCTGCACTTCTGTGGGGGCCTTCAGGGTCCCCTCCGGGGGCTTTTGCCCTCTCAGTTTAGTTCAGCCACTGATGTTTTGTACATTTGCTTTTTCCAGTTTTTTCAGTGGCTGCTGTTTTGATTTTGTTACACCAGAGAACTAATTTAGGTGGTAGAGGTCGTGTGATCTCAGGTGTTTTTGAAATTAGTAGAGTTGGTGCTTTTCAGGGTTTTTTGGGATTGCAGTAAGTGCCCTTCCTATCCTTTTCTATTTAGATAGTTTGGGCCCCAATGTTTGCTCATACTATTTTCTGTCTGTGTCAGTATTTCTTCTTGTCTAACCGCCATTACATGTTTGGGGGCTTTCTATGTTCTTTGGGGATCTGCTCCGGGCAGATAGCTTTCCTCTTTCTATCTTTAGGTATAGTTAGTTTCTCAGGCTGTGACGAGGCGTCTAGGACCAACGTAGGAACGCTCCACGGCTGCCTCTAGTTGTGGTGGTTAGTCAGGGTACTGCAATCTCATAGATTCCAACTGCTCTGGTGTATTGCCTTTTTTACCTGCACTCCTCAGCTACCAAATCATAACAGGAAACCCACAACGTTTAGCAAAATCAAAATCCATCAGGTTAATAGCTGCTCCCGAATCAACAAAAGCCTGAGCAGAAAATGTGGACAGGGAGCAAATCAGGGTAACAGTCAACAGAAATTTAGTCTGAACACTACCCAAGACAACTGAGCGTGCAAAACGTCTTCCCCGCTTAGGGCAGATTGAAATAGCATGAGAGGCATCACCACAGTAGAAACATAACCCATTGCGTTTTCGAAACTCATGACGCTGTGCCCAGAAGCCACTCTATCACACTGCATGGGTTCAGAAGCTGGTTCACAAGGCAACACCATTCCACGCATACCTCTACGCTCACGCAAACGTCTGTCAATTTGAATCGCCAATGACATAGAATCATTGAGACCAGAGGGAGCAGGGAAACCCACCATAACATCTTTTACATTCTCTGACAGACACTTCCGAAAAAGGGCTGCCAAAGCATCATCATTCCATTTGGTCAGAACTGCCAACTTTCGGAATTTCTGACAGTACAACTCAGCGTCCTCAAGCCCCTGATTCAATGCCAACAAGGTTTTTTCAGCTTGATCAGTGACATTAGGTTCATCGTACAATAACCCCAGAGCCAGAAAAAATGCTTCAACATTACTCAAAACAGGGTCCCCAGGTGTCAGGGAAAAAGCCCAATCCTGAGGATCGCAGCGCAGGAGAGAGATGACAATTTGAACCTGCTGTGCTGCGTTCCCTGAGGACTTAGGTTTTAAGGCAAAAAACAACTTACAGTTATTTTTGAAATTCAGAAATTTAGCTCGATCCCCCAAAAACAAATCTGGCATGGGGATCCTAGGTTCCACAACCGGCAACCCTGCAAGATAGGTAGCAATACTCCGAACTTCAGTGGCAAGCTGACCCACACGGCCAGACAACTGTGCAAACTCCATTGAGAGAAAAAAAAATCCTCCTCAGCACCCAGAGAAAAAGAGGGAAAAAATGCAACAACAAAAAAAAATCTCTGACAACTCTGACAACTTTTTTCTTTCCACACTATTTTTCCCTTCTGTGAGTACCATATAATTTTCAGTTAGGCCGGTGATACTGTTATGTTTTGGTAGCTGAGGAGAGCAGGCAAAAACAGCAATACACCAGAGAGGTTGGAATCTACTGGATTGCAGTACCCTGACTAACCACCACAACTAAAGGCAGCCGTGGAGCGTTCCTACGTTGGTCCTAGATGCCTCGTCACAGCCTGAAAGGCTAACTACACCTAAAGATAGAAAGAGGAAAGCTATCTGCCCCGGAGCAGATCCCCAAAGAACATAGGAAGCCCCCAAACATCTAATGGCGGTTAGACAAGAGGAAATACAGACACAGACAGAAAACAGTATGAGCAAACGCTGGGGCCCAATCTGCCTAGACAGAAAAGGATAGGAAGGATACTTACTGCAATCCAAAAAAACCCTAAAAAAAAGCAAACGCTACTAATTGCAAAAACACCTGAGATCACACGACCTCTACCACCTAAATTAGTTCTCTGGTGTAACAAAACTAAGCCGCAGCCACAGAAAAAACTGGAAAAGGCAAATGAACAAACAACAGTGGCTCCAGAGGAACCGAGAGGAGCCCAAGCCCCCTAGGGAGGGGAACCTGGCCAACCTCACAGAAATGCAGAGAAATATGCAAATGGAAAGCACAAAAACAAAAAACAGAAAATATCTTATCTGAGAGCAGGAGAAGAGGCAAGACTCAGCAAGCTTCCAAGTGAACCAGGAAACAACGTTGAGACAAGAACAATTGATCACCGGCAACCATGATGGGGCGAAACCTCCCTTATATCCAGCCAGTCTGTGATTCCTGATTGCCAATCCTCATTTAATGGTTCAGTACTGTTTGTAACCACCAGAGGGAGCTTCTGCTCAGAATTCATTTCTAAAACATTCATAACACCCAAGCACTTTTGGACCATTGAATCACACCCAGCTGTAACATCTCATTGATCTCCTGGCGCATAACCTGCTGCACCTCGTCAGAGATCCGATAGGGTGTTCGCCGTAGTGGGGCATGATTCCCTGTGTCCACCTCGTGGACCGCTAACTCAGTCCTTCCACGTTGGTTGGAGAACACGTCCTGGAAGCGTTGGCCGGTCATCCGGAATTTTTGGTACCAGAGACCTGGTGAGTCGGTCCTTTTGGTTGCCTACTTTGTCTCGTGACGTCAGGGAGTTTGTGCAGTCCTGTGGGACTTGCTCTCGCTCTAAGCCTTGCTCTCGCTCTAGTGGTTTGTTGATGCCATTGCCTGTGCCCAAGAGACCATGGACCCATATCTCTATGGATTTTATTTCCGACCTCCCTATTTCTCAGAGAATGACCGTTATCTGTTTGATTTGTGATAGGTTTTCCAAGATGATACATCTTGTGCCATTACCTAAGTTGCCTTCCTCCTCCGAATTGGTGCCTTTGTTCCTTCAGCACGTGGTTCGGTTACACGGCATTCCTGAGAACATTGTGTCTGACAGAGGAGTCCAGTTTGTTTTCAGATTTTGGAGGACTTTTTCTTCTAAACTTGGTGTTCAATTGTCTTTCTCCTCAGCTTTTCATCCTCAGACCAATGGACAAACTGAGAGAACAAACCAGACATTGGAGACTTATCTGAGATGCTTTGTGTCTGCTGATCAAGATGACTGGGTATCTTTTTTGCCTTTGGCTGAGTTTGCTCTTAATAATAGGGCTAGCTCTGCCACTTTGATGTCTCCATTTTTCTGCAATTTTAGGTTTCACCCTCGATTTTCTTCGGTACAGACGGATGCTTCTGTCTGTCCGGGTGTTGACTCTGTTGTGGAGCGTATGCAGCAGATTTGGGACCAGGTAGTGGAGAGGTTGTCCCTCTCTCAGGAGAAGGCCCAGCGGTTTGCCAACCGGCATAGGACTGATGGTCCTCGGTTTACAGTGGGGGACTTAGTCTGGTTGTCCTCAAGAAATATCCCTATGAGAGTTGCATCTCCTATGTTTAAGCCTAGGTTCATTGGACCTTATAAGATCATGGAGATTCTTTATCCTGTTTCCTTTCGTTTACTTCTTCCAGGGACATTTAAGATCCATAACGTGTTCCACAAGTCCTTATTGAAGAGGTTTGTCGAGCCAGTGGTTCCTATGGCTGTGCCTCCTGACCCTGTTTTGGTTGAGGGCCATCTGGAGTAACTCCAGTATTTGGTTAAGTGGAGAGGTTATGGTCAGGAGGACAATTCTTGGGTGTTTGCTTCGGACATCCATGCTAGGAGACTGAACCGTGCGTATCACCGAGCTCATCCTGACCGACCTGGTTGCACAAATGAGGGTTCGGTGACCCCTCCTCAAGGGGGGGTACTGTTGTGAATGTTTTGGAAATGAATTCTGAGCAGAAGCTCCCTCTGGTGGTTACAAACAGTACTGAACCATTCAATGAGGATTGGCAATCAGGATTCACAGACTGGCTTGATATAAGGGAGGTTCCCTCCCATCATGGTTGCCGGTGATCAATTGTTCTTGTCTCAACTGTGGTTCCTGGTTCACTTGGAAGCTTGCTGAGTCTTGCCTCTTCTTCTGCTTTCAGATAAGATATTTTCTGTTTTTGTTTTAGTGCTTACTAGTGTTGAGCGATACGATACCGCAAGTATCGGGTATTCGCCGATATTAGCTGTATCGGACTTTCGATACTTAGTTCCGATATTTTCCATATATCGTATACCGGAATCGGAAGTTCCCATAATTCTTTGAGAGGCAATGTGATTTTAGTCAGCCAATGAGGAATCCTAAGAAGTGTGGGCACATCCTGTACTGCTGCGGTCATGTTAACTAATGGCATGGCTGTGATTGGATGCTGAAATGATGTCAGAATGCACTATAAAAGGCGCCGCCGCCATTTTAGCGTCACTGTGCTGTGAATTCAGTAAGGGACAGAACACTGCTGTGCTGACTCTGAGGGACAGTTAGAGATTGCGATTTAGTGTACTGTGCTTTAGGCAGGCTAGCACCAACCGCTGTGTAAAGCTTCCTTTTGCCTGCAGTGTTGTTTTAACAACTCTGCAAGGTGTGTGTGAGTGCAGGTGACGCTGCAGTTTGCTCTGCATGCAACGCTGTCTGTAGGCATCTGCACGTGTCACTCACAGACTCTTTTTTTTTTTCTTCAGTGTAATTCTTGCTGCTCCATGCATTTTAAATTTTAGTTTGACGCGCTTCCATCCGTATCCAATACATTGGTTGCAAACACTATAGAAGTAGACAAAGGAGTAGCCTTTCACAGATTGTGAACAGTTGTGTTTCAGTGTTCACTTCAGTCTCTGCGTAATAACCACACTTAGGCCTTATAACTTTTCTGACTTTCTTTATCAATCTACCAAGATGAAGAAGTCAGTGAGTAAGGCACGTGGTCGTGGCCGTGGAGTTTCAGCAGGGAGAGGACGTGGGGATTCTGTGGCTGCTGCCGCCCTCAGTGACACAGCATCCACCAGTTTTCCCCGTGAGCGTTCCTTTATGCGCACTTTGGTAGGAGCTCGGCGTGCCCCCCTGCTGCGGGAAGAACAAATTGAAGCCGTTGTTGGTTGGATGGCAGCCAATGCATCGACTTCAATTCCTTCCACCTCCTCTCAGGAACACAACACTGTTGAGCAACCATCTGTCTGTTCACCGCCTGTCAAATTGGCCAGGCAGTCAGAGAGTTCTGTACAGGAGCCAGCTGAGTCTCTGCTTCTGTTCTCAGAATCTGTTGGCTCGCAAACACGGGCACAGGCAAGCAGCATTCTGCAATTTGAAGAATAGGGAGTATGCAGTGATGCGCAACAGCTGTGTCTCTCTCAATCTGAAGAGGCGGGTGAGCCAGTGCCGATGGACAGCACACCGCAGAACGCATCTCATGATGATGATGAGACTCAGGTGCCAGGTTTTGTGGAGCATGGTGCTGCCCAGACCATCCAACAGCAGCAGGTGTTGGAAGAGGGTAGTGGAGATGATGAAGTCCGAGACCCAACATGGCGTGAGCAACAGGAAGGTGGTGGGAGCAGCTCTGAGGAAGAGATTGTCCCAACGGTACAAAGAGGAGGGAGAGGTAGGCTGCAGACTCGCTTGCCTGTAGCCTCCAGTTTGGCACCTGTTGGGAGCAGTTCTCTTACAAATGTCAAAATTGGCGCTCCCATGACTTGCACTGCGTGGTCCTTTTTTGACAGACTTGTAGATGATATTTGCTATGTTAAATGCAAGCTGTGTAAGCAAAAAGTTAAAAGAGGTAAAAATATCAGTAACCTGAATACCACAAATATGTGGAAACATGTACGGACAAAGCACGTAGCTGAGTTACAAAGACACACTGGAGATGTAGGCCAACCTACAGCAGCACCTACATCTTCAGGTCGTGTTGGAGCCTCTACCTCCAGCTCACACACACCTGGTTCGGCTTCCTCACAGGATCTCCATGGAAGAACCTCGGTCACTGTTGTCCATAGACAAACTGTTATTCCACCCACAGCAGCAAGTTCACAGTCATCGTCACACTCCCAGGCCACAAAACAGCCATCGGTACCACAGGCATGGGATAAAAGACGGCCATACTCGGCAAACCATCCACGAGCACAGGCTCTGAATGCTGGCATTGCAAAACTCCTGTCCCTTGAAATGCTGTCATTCAGGCTGGTGGAGACTGACAGTTTCAGGAACTTAATGGCATTGGCAGTCCCACAATATAATGTGCCAAGCCGATTTTATTTCAGCAGGCAAGCCGTCCCTGCTCTGCAAAAACATGTCGAGGGAAACATTAAACATGCGCTACTAAACGCCGTCAGTAGCAGGGTCTACCTGACCACCGATGCGTGGACCAGTACCCATGGCCAGGGACGATACCTTTCCCTCACTGCCCATTGGGTCAATATTGTGGAGCCGGGTACAGATCTTGCCAGTGGCTCTGTACGTGTTCTGCCAACTCCAAGGATTGCAGGAATCCAGTCTGTACACATTGATTCCTCCTCCTACTCCAGTTCCTCAGAATCATCGTTGCATGAGCCGTCACGGTATACCTCCACATGGACCCATGAACGCTTACCTGTTGCGACCGATATGAGCACAGCCGTGGCCAAACGTCAACAGGCCGTCCTCAAATTAATTTCAATGGGGAATCGAAGCCACACAGCGCAGGAGGTCTGGAATGCCATTCAAGCAGGAGAGCGACGTGTGGTTTTTGCCTGCGAATCTCCAGCCAGGCTTGGTAGTGTGTGACAATGGCCGAAATCTGGTGGCAGCTCTGGGCCTTGGCAACCTTACTCACATACCATGTCTGGCACATGTGCTCAACTTGGTCGTGCAGAGTTTTTTGAGGGACTATCCGGATCTTGCTGGACTGCTGCAGAAGGTCCACCTAGAGTGCGCTCACTTGCGACGTTCCAGCATAGCCAGATCGCGCATTGCTGCTCTGCAACGCCGATTTCGCCTTCCTGAACATCGCATCATATGTGACGTACCCACCAGGTGGAATTCCACGTTACATATGTTGGAGCGGTTGTGTGAGCAGCAGACAGCAGTAATGGAGTATCAGCTGCATCAGGCGCAATCAAGTCGCTCTTTGCGCCGTCCACACTTCACCACTACTGAGTGGGCCTCTATGAAGGACATCTGCGACGTTTTGCGTGCGTTTGATGTCTCAACGCCGATGGCGAGTGCAGATGATGCACTAGTCAGCATGACTGTCCCCCTTATCTGCCTGCTTCAGAAATCACTGAAAGCACTAAAGGAAGAGGTTTTGGAAGAGGTGGAGGATGAGGAGTCACAAATTCAATTACCTTCAGGACAGTCAGCGCAACGTGGTTCCTCACAAAGGGCTGGGCAGGGCTCACTTTGTGAGGAGGATGAGGAGGAGGAGGAGTCAATGGAGGAGGAAGAAATCCCTACAGAGGGAGGTACACAACGCTCAAGTCAGTATGTAGAGCGAGGGTGGGGTGATGCAGAGGAGGCAGAGATGACGCCTCTTCCAGAGGACAGCTTTTGTTGGCCAGTTGGGAGTCTGCAGCACATGGTTGATTTCATGCTTCAGTGCCTGAGAAACGACCACCGCATCGCCCACATTCTCACCACGTCAGATTATTGGGTGTACACCCTCCTAGACCCTCACTACCGGGACAACTTACAAACCCTCATCACACCGGTGAACCGGGACCGTAAAATGCGGGAGTACCAAGACACACTGGTGCAATCCATAATGTTCTCCATTCCAGCCGAGAGCACTGCTGCTGCTACTGCTTTACAAAGCAGCTCTGTGCGTCGAGGCAGTGGAGACAGCTCTGCAACAAGAGGGAGCACAAGTAGCGCCTCTGCACAGGGCAAGAGCTGTATGTTACAAATGTGGCAAAGTTTTGTGACAGCGCCAGCAAGGTCTACACCATCCGAGACGGCTCCAGTCACCAGGAAGAAACGTTTCCGTAAGATGGTGACAGACTACTTGTCTTTCCCTCTAAGTGTACTCCCAGATGCCTCTTCCCCTTTCAAATTTTGGGTCTCTAAGTTGGATACATGGCCAGAGCTTAGCCAGTATGCATTGGAGGTGCTGGCTTGCCCTGCTGCCAGTGTATTATCTGAGCGCGTCTTTAGTGCTGCAGGTGGTGTACTAACAGACCGTCGCATGCGACTATCCTCAGAGAATGTAGACCGGCTTACTTTTCTGAAAATGAACAAGGCATGGATCTCACCTGAATTTGCCTGTCCGTTTTCAGATTAAATAACTGGTTGGCAACGTTTTCCATGTCTCCTGTTATGTTCATCTTTCTACCACCTGAACTCTACTCCCTGGGCTACAACACCGCCATTTGTTGCTCGTAAGTAATTGGCAGGGGTACTGACTCCTGGCCAGCCTGGTTACAGCACGACAGCTGTTTCCTGGCAGAGTGAACGTCAATTATCCTCCAATAAGTTGTGCTGTCGTGTTGCATTCGGGTTAGCCGACTCTATGGTGCCTGCAGTTTAGGTGATTCATATGTGTGCTGTGGGATATGTAAATAAAGGCTGTTTCCATTGTGACAATAGGACAAGCACCCACTGTAGGACTGTGTGATTCGGTAACTGCGGACGGCTTGCGTCCTGTCAACTTACATTTTCATGGGTGCGTTCTGCTACCCGTCCGGGGTCCAGTACCGTCAACTGGTTCTCCCCAGTGCCTTTGGCCTAGGTGCCTCCATCTCCGTATACGAGTTCCAGCAACGTCTGCTAATCCTTGGTAGTGCTTTGGAGCACAGGTACCTCCTGCTTAGTAACCGTGTCACAGTAACGTCAGCTGGTACTCGGTTGTGACATTGCCTCTTTTCCTTCTGCTACCCGTCCGGGGTCCAGTACCGTCAACTGGTTCTCCCAGTGCCTTTGGCCTAGGTGCCTCCATCTCCGTATACGAGTTCCAGCAACGTCTGCTGGTCCTTGGTAGTGCTTTGGAGCACAGGTACCTCCTGCTTAGTAACCGTGTCACAGTAACGTCAGCTGGTACTTGGTTGTGACATTGCCTCTTTTCCTTCTGCTACCCGTCCGGGGTCCAGTACCGTCAACTGGTTCTCCCCAGTGCCTTTGGCCTAGGTGCCTCCATCTCCGTATACGAGTTCCAGCAACGTCTGCTGGTCCTTGGTAGTGCTTTGGAGCACAGGTACCTCCTGCTTAGTAACCGTGTCACAGTAACGTCAGCTGGTACTCGGTTGTGACATTGCCTCTTTTCCTTCTGCTACCCGTCCGGGGTCCAGTACCGTCAACTGGTTCTCCCCAGTGCCTTTGGCCTAGGTGCCTCCATCTCCGTATACGAGTTCCAGCAACGTCTGCTGGTCCTTGGTAGTGCTTTGGAGCACAGGTACCTCCTGCTTAGTAACCGTGTCACAGTAACGTCAGCTGGTACTCGGTTGTGACATTGCCTCTTTTCCTTCTGCTGCCCCTCCGGGTTCCAGCACAGTCAGCTGGTCCTCGTTACTTCCATTGTCTCTTGTTCCATCTGATACCCGTCCGGGTTCCAGTAACGTCAGTTGGTTCTCGGAAATTAGACGACCTTAAAGACCACCCAGAAGAAGATGACGACAACAAGGACGACGAGCATGAAGCCAACCAGCCTGAACACCATCACAAAGAAAAAATAAAAGATTACCCAGAAGAAGATCACCAACAGGACAAAGAAAGTTAAGACAAACTACAAGATACAGAACAAGAGACAGAAGAACAATAAGCAGAAGATCAAAAAGCAGAAGAACATGAAGTATAAGACCAAAATGAAGAGCAAAATATATGCTCTAAATTCTAAGCAGAAGAAGACTAAGCAGTGTATGGGGGTGAGTCCGTTCCTCCTCGTGGTGCCCCTGGAAAATGCCTGCTGCTGCAGGCTAAACTGAACACGGACAAATACTGTTGTAATTTAAATCTTTTGTGACAGCAAGAACGGAAGGATGAACAATTCATACTTTTACAGATTACAAGTACAGGAATCTCTGTCACAAATAAGAATATGATGAAGAAGATGAAGAGGAAGAAGATGAAGAATTTGAATATGAAGAAGATTAATTAGTTTAATAATAACAATATGAGTAATGTAAACAAAAACATGAATAGCAAGAAGTTTAAGAAGAAGATTAAGAAGGTGAAGATGAAGAATAATTTGATGAGAAAGATGATGCTGCTGCTGAAGATTATGAAGGAGAAAGTGTGGCACTGGCAAAAGTTAAAAAGGTGAAGAGCATGGAAGTTGTGAAACATACATATTTGCCAAAATAGAAAAAAGGTTAACAACATTGTCAATTTGTTCGTCAATCCAAACGTATTTCCAAAAAAATATATATTAATGCTATTCCAATGCATTGGGTTAAACATCTATGCCTTTATTGTCTCCTCAACCTCCCCCAATACATTCTACATTACTCTTTGTTGTTTTCCTTCATGTACAATTAACCAACAAGCCAAGAATGGGTTTTTTTTAATGTCGATATTTGGTTCCCATAGGCTTACATTGGACTTCCGGTATCGGTATCGGGTATCGCCGATATTTTAGTGATATCGGCGATACCATTCCGATCCGATATTTTTAGATATGGAGCAGTATCGCTCAACACTAGTGCTTACCATTTGCATATTTCTCTGCATTTGTGAGGTTAGCCAGGTTTCCCCCCCGGGGGGCTTGGGCTCCTCTCAGTTCCGCTGGAGCCATTGTTGTTTGTTCATTTGCCTTTTCCAGTTTTTTCAGTGGCTGCGGCTTAGTTTTGTTATACCAGAGAACTGATTTAGGTGGTAGAGGTCGTGTGATCTCAGGTGTTTTTGCAATCAGTAGCGTTGGCATTTTTAAGGGGTTTTTTTTATTGCAGTGAGTATCCTTTCTATCCTTTTCTGTCTAGGCAGATTGGGCCCCAGCGTTTGCTCATACTATTTTCTGTCTGTGTCTGTATTTCCTCTTGTCTAACTGCCATTACATGTTTGGGGGCTTCCTATGTTCTTTGGGGATCTGCTCCGGGGCAGATAGCTTTCCTCTTTCTATCTTTAGGTGTAGTTAATCTCTCAGGCTGTGACGAGGCGTCTAGGACCAACGTAGGAACGCTCCACGGCTGCCTTTAGTTGTGGTGGTTAGTCAGGGTACTGCAATCCAATAGATTCCAACCTCTCTGGTGTATTGCCGTTTTTGCCTGCTTTCCTCAGCTACCGAAACATAACACTTACCTGTGGTAGGCTTAACACCTTGCTGCCTAATACCAACCCTTCAGTGGACCTATAAAGCAGCGCTGGTCACCCTGACCAGGAACCACAGGTGGCGTCACGAACATTCTACAAACCTTATAATCCCCTATAAATATCCCCCTTTTCAGTGAGCGCCCAGGGCCACGGACCGAGCTGTGTCGTCCTGACATCCCCATAGAAGTTAATAGGCTCGGTGCCGAGTACCCCACGGCCCTGGCGAGTGACTCAGGTGCAGAGTACATATACCAGCTTAAAGGCCGGTACTCCCACAGGCAGAGGGTGCAGAGTTCACACAGCAGCTTACAGGACAGTACTCCCACTGGAGCGGGTGATGAGTACACACAGCAGCTTGCAGAATTGTAATCCCACAGGGAGGATGAAAAGTACACACAGTGGCTTACAGGATAGTACTCCTACAGGTGGTGGGTTTAGAGTTCACACAGCAGCTTAGAGGACGGTTCTCCCACAGGCTAGGGGTGCAGAGTACACACAGCAGCTTGAAGGGCAATACTCCCATAGGTGGGTGGTGCAGAGTACACGCAGCAGGTTAAAGGACAGCACTCCAACAGATGGGGTGCAGAGTACACAACGGCTTACAAGACGGTACTTCCACAGGCGGGGATTGCAGAGTACACACTGCAGCTCACAGGCCGGTGCTTCCACGGGGGGAGGGGTGCTGAGTACACACTGCAGCTTTCAGGCCAGTACTCTCAGAGGAGGGGGTGCAGAGTACACACATCGGCTTTCAAGATGATATTCTCACAGGCGGGGGATGCAGAGTTTACACAACGGCTTAAAGGACAGTACTACAAAAGGGGGAGGCTACAGAATACTCACAGCAGATTAAAGGACTGTAACGCTCCAAGAAGACATCCTCTTCTATGTTGGTGGAAAATGCTTCTCTCCTCCAGACAGAGAATGCCCACTTGTGACCGTCACCTTTCTTGGTATAAACAGATCCTCAGAGAGATATTTGTATTGTCCCTTTATATACTTATACTGTACATGGTTATTAGATCGCCCCTCAGTCGTCTTTTTTCTGGAGTAAATAATCCTAATTTTGCTAATCTCTCTGGGTATTGTAGTTCCCCCATCCCCTTTATTAATTTTGTTGCCCTCCTTTGTACTCGCTCTAGTTCCATTATATCCTTCCTGAGCACCGGTGCCCAAAACTGTACACAGTACTCCATGTGCGGTCTAACCAGGGATTTGTACAGAGGTAGTATAATGCTCTCATCATGTGTATCCAGACCAGGGATTTGTACAGAGGCAGTATAATGCTCTCATCATGTGTATCCAGACCAGGGATTTGTACAGAGGCAGTATAATGCTCTCATCATGTGTATCCAGACCTCTTTTAATGCACCTCATGATCCTGTTTGCCTTGGCAGCCGCTGCCTGGTACTGGCTGCTCCAGGTAAGTTTATCATTAACTAGAATCCCCAAGTCCTTCTCCATGTCAGATTTACCCAGTGGTTTCCCATTCAGTGTGTAATGGTGATATTGATTCCTTTTTCCCATGTGTATAACCTTACATTTATCATTGTTTAACCGCATCTGCCACCTTTCAGCCCAAGTTTCTAACTTATCAGATCCATCTGTAGCAGAATACTATCTTCTCTTGTATTGATGCTTTACATAGTTTTGTATCATCTGCAAATATCAATATTTTACTGTGTAATAAACCTTCTACCAGATTGTTAATAAATATGTTGTAGAGAATAGGTCTGAACACCAACCCCTGCGGTCCCCACTGGTCACAGTGCCCCCTGCGGTCCCCACTGGTCACAGCGCCTCAGTTAGAGAATACACCATTTATAACCCCCCTCTGCTTTCTATCACTAAGCCACCCATTTACACACATTTCCCCCAGACCCAGCATTCTCATTTTGTGGACCAACCTCTTGTGTGGCACGGGATCAAACGCTTTGGAAAAATCAAGATCTACCACGTCCAATGACTCACCTTGGTCCAGTCTATAGCTTACCTCCTCATAAACACTGATTAGATTGGTGTGACAGTAGCGACTCCTCATAAACACTGATTAGATTGGTGTGACAGGAGCGACTCCTCATAAACACTGATTAGATTGGTGTGACAGGAGCGACTCCTCATAAACACTGATTAGATTGGTGTGACAGGAGCGACTCCTCATAAACACTGATTAGATTGGTGACAGGAGCGACTCCTCATAAAC
Source organism: Oophaga sylvatica (assembly GCA_033576555.1). NCBI lineage: Eukaryota > Metazoa > Chordata > Amphibia > Anura > Dendrobatidae > Oophaga > Oophaga sylvatica. The sequence continues at coordinate 71,739 of JARQOD010000653.1, forward strand.
ACTGATTAGATTGGTGTGACAGGAGCGACTCCTCATAAACACTGATTAGATTGGTGACAGGAGCGACTCCTCATAAACACTGATTAGATTGGTGTGACAGGAGCGACTCCTCATAAACACTGATTAGATTGGTGTGACAGAGCGACTCCTCATAAACACTGATTAGATTGGTGTGACAGGAGCGACTCCTCATAAACACTGATTAGATTGGTGTGACAGGAGCGACTCCTCATAAACACTGATTAGATTGTGTGACAGCAGCGACTCCTCATAAACATGATTAGATTGGTGTGACAGAAGCGACTCCTCATAAACACTGATTAGATTGGTGTGACAGGAGCGACTCCTCATAAACACTGATTAGATTGGTGTGACAGGAGCGACTCCTCATAAACACTGATTAGATTGGTGTGACAGGAGTGACTCCTCAGAAACACTGATTAGATTGGTGTGACAGGAGCGACTCCTCATAAACACTGATTAGATTGGTGTGACAGGAGCGACTCCTCATAAACACTGATTAGATTGGTGTGACAGGAGCGACTCCTCATAAACACTGATTAGATTGGTGTGACAGGAGCGACTCCTCATAAACACTGATTAGATGGTGTGACAGGAGCGACTCCTCATAAACACTGATTAGATTGGTGTGACAGGAGCGACTCCTCATAAACACTGATTAGACTGGTGTGACAGGAGCGACTCCTCATAAACACTGATTAGACGGTGTGACAGACGACTCCTCAAAACACTGATTAGACTGGTGTGACAGGAGCGACTCTCATAAACATGATTAGATTGGTGTGACAGGATCGACTCCTCATAATCCCATGCTGATATGGAGTTACACAGTGATTCTCATTGGGATATTCCAGAATAACATCCCTCAGAAACCCTTCACATATTTTACCAACAATAGAGGTCAGACTTACTGGCCTATAATTCCAGGGTCACTTTTAGAGCCTTTATGAATATTGGTCCCACATTTGCAATGCGCCTGTCCTGTGGAACAGACCCCGTCTCTATAGAGCCCCTAAATATAAGAAATAATGGTTTGTCTATTACATTACTTAGTTCTCTTAGTACTCGTGGGTGTATGCCATCCGGACCCGGAGATTTATCTATTGTAATCTTATGTAGCCGGTTTCGCCCCTCTTCTTGGGTTAGATCGGTGACCCTTAATATCGGGTTTTCTTTGTCTCTCTGCATTTCATTTTCCACCGTGAATACCGTGGAGAAGAAGGTGTTAATATATTGGCTTTTTCCTCGTCATCTACATCCATTCTTTCCTCACTATTATTCAGGGTCTACACTGTCACTTGTGATTCTTTTACTATTGATACAGGTGAAGAACAGTTTGGGATTAGTGTTACTCTCCTTAGTAATCTGCTTCTCTGTTTCCTTTTTAATTAGTTTTTTAGATAAAGTATTTTTCCCCCTATAGTTTTAGATCTTCAGCGGAGCCATCCTGCTTTACTAGTGTAAATGCTTTCTCTTTACTGGTAATTGCTCCTCTTACTTCTTTGTTTGGCCACATTGGGTTTTTCCTATTTCTTGTCCTTTTATTCACACAAGGTATAATCCTCTTACAGGGCCTATTTAGGATGTTCTTACACATTTCCCATTTATTATCTGTATTCTTATTTCTGAGGACATTGTCCCAGTCACCCAGATTAAGGGCATCTCTAAGCCGGTCAGACTTTACCTTCCTAAAGTTCAGTGTTTGTGACTCCCTGACAAGTCCCCCTAGCGAGAGACAAGTGACACTGTCCAATATTGTGGTCGCTGTTTCCTAGAGATTCCTGCAGATTTGTTATTCTGTCAGGTCTATTAGATAGTATTAGGTGTAAAGTGCTGCTCCTCTGCTGGATTCTGCACCAATTGTGAAGGATAATTTTTCTTGGTTATTAGCAGAAACCTGTCGCCTTTATGGGTTTCTCAGGTCTCTGTTTCCCAGTTAATATCCGGGTAAAGTCCCCCATAACAAGGACCTCATTATCAGCTTCATCTTTCTGCCTTAGTAGTAGACTTTCCATGATTTCTGTTATATTTGGGGGTTATAACAGACCCCAATGAGGATTTTGTTACTATTTTTCCCTCCATGTATTTCCACCCATTTGGACTCGACATCCTCATTCCCTTCTCTAATATCCTCCCTTAAAGTGGACTTTACATAAAGACAAACCCCTCCTCCTCTCCGATCTTTATGATCCTTTCTAAACAGACTGTACCCCTGTAAGGTAACTGCCCAGTCACAGCTTTCATCTCACCAGGTCTCGGTTATTCCCACTATGTCATAGTTACCTGTAGATATTTCTGCTTCTAGTTCTTCCATCTTGTTTGTCAGGCTTCTGGTGTTTGTGATCATGCAGTTTAGAGGATTTTGTTTTGTTCCAATCTCCTCCCTGTGGATTGTTTTAGGAATCTTCTTACCTTCCTTCCGAGTATGTTGTCTTGGGTCTTCTCTGCCGCACCTCATATCCTTCATCAGTATATTTTCTGCCCTCATGTTCGTGTCTAACGTTTTTCTTCCTGTCCCCTCTACTTCTAGTTTAATGCCCTCCTGATGAGTGTAGCGAGTCTTCTGGTGAATGTGTGTTTTCCAGGTTTGTTGAGGTGTAGTCCGTCTCTGGCGAGGAGTCCATTGTACAGGTAATTCACACCGTGGTCCAGGAATCCGAATCCTTGTTGTCTGCACCATCGTCTTAGCCAGTTGTTCGCATCAAGGATCGTGTTCCATCTTCTGGTGCCATGCCCGTCTACTGGAAGTATGGAAGAAAAGACTACCTGTGCATCCAGTTCCTTTACTTTCTTCCTCAACTCTTCAAAGTCCTTCCAGATTGTCGGTAGGTCCTTCCTTGCCATGTCATTGGTGCCAACATGTTTCAGAAGAAATGGGTGGACGTCCTTGGAACTGATGAGCTTTGGTATCCTATCGGTCACATCTTTGATCTTCGCACATGGGAGGCAGCATATGTCTCTTGCGGTTATGTCCGTTCTGCAGATGGCTGCTTCTGTGCTTCTCAGTAGCAAGTCTCCCACCACTACCACTCTTTTTCTTTCTTGGCTGTACTTTTTGTTGTCATGTCTGGGTGTTGCTGTGTGCCCTTTTCTTCTTTGCTTGCTGGTAGTGCCTCATCCTTATCTGTGCCATCTTCGTCCTCCACAAGGCCTTGGTATTGGTTTCTCAGTTGTGTGGTTGGTGATGTCTCCATTGTCTTCTTGCTTATTTTGGTCACATGCTTCCATTCGTCTGCTTTTGTAGGTTCTCTGACACTTTCTTTACCTTCTGTGACCAGTAGAGATGCTTCTGTTCTGTCTAGGAAGTTTTCATTTTCTTTGATGAGTTTCAAAGTTGCAATTCTTTCTTCCAGACCCCGCACCTTTTCTTCTAAAAGGGCAAGTAGTCTACATTTCTGGCAGGTGAAGTTGGATTCTTCTTCTGGTCGTTCTGTGAACATGTAGCACATGTTGCTGCACACCTTGTAGGTTGTGACATCTGCCATGTTGCTCCAAGGTCCTGCTGACTTGCTGTATCTTCCTTCTTGAGTAATCTACTTAGTAAGCTAAGCTTTCTTGCAAAAATGTCCTAGAGGCAATCAATTGAGGTTTGGCGATGCTTTCCAAGCAGCTGGTCCCGGCTGTACCCAACTATCTTCTTGCTGAGGGAGACTCTTCACTTTTCCCAGAAGTCACCGGGAATATGCAAATTTTCCTCTTCAAGCTACAATCCCTGGGGTTCAGAGTACACATAGCGGCTTAAGGGACTGTACTCTCATAGGCGGGGGGTGCAGAGTACATACAGCAGCTTAAAGGCCAGTACTCCCACAGGCAGGTGTGCAGAGTACACACTGTAGCGCACAGGACGGTACTCCCACAGGCAGGGGCTGCAAAGTACAAACAGCGTGTTACAGGACAGTACTCCCACAGGCTGGGGGTACACAGTACACACAGCAGCTTACAGGACGGTACTCCCACACTACAGGCGGGGGTGTTGTGAATGTGTTAGAAATGAATTCTGAGCAGAAGCTCCCTCTGGTGGTTACAAACAGTACTGAACCATTCAATGAACATTGTGAAGATTGGCAATCAGGAGTTACAGACTGGTCTTATATAAGGGGTTCCCTCCCATCAGGGTTGCCGGTGATCAATTGTTCTTGTCTCAACTTTGGTTCCTGGTTCACTTGGAAGCTTGCTGAGTCTTGCCTGCATCTTCTGCTAACAGATAAGATATTTTCTGCTTTTATTTTTGTGCTTGCTTTTTGCATTTTTTCCCTGCACTTCTGTGGAGGTCAGCCAGGTCCCTTCGGGGGCTTGTGCTCCTCTCAGTATCTGAGCCACTGTTATTTGTTCATTTGCCTTTTCCAGTTTTTTCAGTGGCTGCTGTTTAGTTTTGTTACACCAGAGAACTAATTTAGGTGGTAGAGGTCGTGTGATCTCAGGTATTTTTGCAATTAGTAGAGTTGGTATTTTTTTAGGTTTTTTTGGATTGCAGTAAGTGTCCTTCCTATCCTTTTCTTTCTAGGAAGATTGGGCCCCAGCGTTTGCTCATACTATTTTCTGTCTGTGTCTGTAATTTCTCTTGTCTAACCGCCATTACATGTTTGGGGGCTTCCTATGTTCTTTGGGGATCTGCTCCGGGGCAGATAGCTTTCCTATTTCTATCTTTAGGTGTAGTTAGCCTCTCAGGCTGTGACGAGGCGTCTAGGACCAACGTAGGTACGCTCCACGGCTGCCTTTAGTTGTGGTGGTTAGTCAGGGTACTGCAATCCAGTAGATTTCAACCTCTCTGGTGTATTGCCGTTTTTGCCTGCTCTCCTCAGCTACCAAATCATAACACGGGGGGTTCAGAGTACACACTGCAGCTTACAGGACAGTACTCCAACAGATGGGGTGTGCAAAGTACTCATTGCAGCTTACAGGATGTACTCCCACAGACGGGGGTGCAGTGCACACACTGCAGCTTACAGAATGGTACTCCCACAGACAGGGGTGCAGAGTACACGCTGAAGCTTACAGACTGGTAATCCCACAGGTGGAGGGTGCACAGTACACACTGCAGCTTACAGGATGTACTCCCACAGACGGGGGTGCAGAGCACACACTGCAGCTTACAGGACGGTACTCCCACAAGCTGGGAGTGCAGAGTACACACTGCAGCTTAGAACCAAGGAAAGGAAGTCCAGCTCCAGGAATAAAATATAAAGATTTATTAGGCAAGGTTAAAACTTCGACATGGCTGTTGATAGTCTCAGCGGTAAATAGCTCAATAACACCGCACAGTGACTGCCCGCTTAGGTCTGGACGCGCTTCGAGCACTGACTGCAGCTTACAGGCTGGTAATCCCACAGGTGGAGGGTGCACAGTACACACTGCAGCTTGCAGGATGGTACTCCCACAGACGGTGGGTGCAAAGTACACATAGCAGCTTACAGGACGGTACTCCCACAGGTGGGAGGTGCAGAGTACACTCAGCAGGTTACAGGATGGTACTCCCACAGGTGGGAGGTGCAGAGTAAACACAACCGCTTAAATGACAACTTTCTAATTGCTAATAGATCTCAGCCAGTGTCAGGACTTTCCAGGGCTTTTTGCTTCTCTCTTACTTTGTGTCTTTATTGTAGAGGAAAATTTAAATCCATAAAGATATGTCTCCCATACACTGAACACATGGGAAGAAAGAAAACTACATATAGCTGGAGAAGATCTCCTTTTTGAAGTGAGATTAATTAGACCTAGGCACACTAATAAAAACATTTGAAGAGAAGACCTCCTGCTGTGTACAGGTGATTAAAACAGGATATTTGCTGTGGAAAAGACAGCCAGATTGACATTTGTGTACACAAGGGAGGAGAAATGGAAAAGCTGCTTTTGTCCAAAAGAAAGAGGCATCCTGAGTTCAAAGAATATTTATCAGTGTCCCAGGCTTTGTGTCTATATTGTCCAGATATGAATACTGGGGTTTTGTATCAAACCAATATAAATGGGATGTAGATTTTTGGCGTGGTAGTGAAGGGACGAATATGACGCATTCACTCACATCACCATAGGGTGACTAGAATACTTGCATCTTAATAATGGTCCAATAGATAATGCTATCCAGGTCATGTCTGATCACAATTAAAGGTTAAATTATGTTAATAAATGTCAATATCTACCACGGGAACCTTCAGAGGAAAGATAGCCTGTAGGTCGGGATCTCATAAAACCCTGAAAGCAGAGCACATCCAACAAAAAGCCCCCACATGAGCTCATCAAGGGCGGTATGTGGTGCAACTTAGAGCTGATCAAAAGCAGAGTCTGGTTTGGATCTTGACGTGGCTATCAGGCTCACATAATTTGGCCATCTTATGCGCTAAGACTTCTCAATTTTTCATATTTCTAAGGTAATGATGTAATTCATTTTTCATATTTTTCATATTTCGTGTTTGCAAGCTATAGCGCTACAGTGTGCTACCTTTTTTCTTGTATGTATATGAGTTGGTGACTCTAGGTTTAGCACCTGTTCACACTGAATCTATGTTTGGATGTGCCGGTCAGTTTTTTGATATGTATTCATTTACCTTCTACCTGAGCACTCCACCTGGTGGTCACAGGCTTTTTAATTACAACAGGTTCATCACCCCTCCACAGAGATGTAGATTTTAGTCTGAAGAGAGGATTCATACGTTCCCATGCAGACAGACTTTTCTAAGCGAGGATAGGCATTAGTTAGGACCTGATATACGAGAAGAGCCTTGACGTGGCTATCAGGCTCACACAATTTGGCCATCTTATGCGCTAAGACTTCTCAATTTTTCATATTTCTAAGGTAATGATGTAATTCATTTTTCATATTTTTCATATTTCGTGTTTGCAAGCTATAGCGCTACAGTGTGCTACCTTTTTTTCTTGTATGTATATGAGTTGGTGACTCTAGGTTTAGCACCTGTTCACACTGAATCTATGTTTGGATGTGCCGGTCAGTTTTTTGATATGTATTCATTTACCTTCTACCTGAGCACTCCACCTGGTGGTCACAGGCTTTTTAATTACAACAGGTTCATCACCCCTCCACAGAGATGTAGATTTTAGTCTGAAGAGAGGATTCATACGTTCCCATGCAGACAGACTTTTCTAAGCGAGGATAGGCATTAGTTAGGACCTGATATACGAGAAGAGCCTTGACGTGGCTATCAGGCTCACATAATTTGGCCATCTTATGCACTAAGACTTCTCAATTTTTCATATTTCTAAGGTAATGATGTAATTCATTTTTCATATTTTTCATATTTCGTGTTTGCAAGCTATAGCGCTACAGTGTGCTACCTTTTTTTCTTGTATGTATATGAGTTGGTGACTCTAGGTTTAGCACCTGTTCACACTGAATCTATGTTTGGATGTGCCGGTCAGTTTTTTGATATGTATTCATTTACCTTCTACCTGAGCACTCCACCTGGTGGTCACAGGCTTTTTAATTACAACAGGTTCATCACCCCTCACAGAGATGTAGATTTTAGTCTGAAGAGAGGATTCATACGTTCCCATGCAGACAGACTTTTCTAAGCGAGGATAGGCATTAGTTAGGACCTGATATACGAGAAGAGCCTTGACGTGGCTATCAGGCTCACATAATTTGGCCATCTTATGCGCTAAGACTTCTCAATTTTTCATATTTCTAAGGTAATGATGTAATTCATTTTTCATATTTTTCATATTTCGTGTTTGCAAGCTATAGCGCTACAGTGTGCTACCTTTTTTTCTTGTATGTATATGAGTTGGTGACTCTAGGTTTAGCACCTGTTCACACTGAATCTATGTTTGGATGTGCCGGTCAGTTTTTTGATATGTATTATTTACCTTCTACCTGAGCACTCCACCTGGTGGTCACAGGCTTTTTAATTACAACAGGTTCATCACCCCTCCAAAGAGATGTAGATTTTAGTCTGAAGAGAGGATTCATACGTTCCATGCAGACAGACTTTTCTAAGCGAGGATAGGCATTAGTTAGGACCTGATATACGAGAAGAGCCTTGACGTGGCTATCAGGCTCACATATTTGGCCATCTTATGCGCTAAGACTTCTCAATTTTTCATATTTCTAAGGTAATGATGTAATTCATTTTTCATATTTTTCATATTTCGTGTTTGCAAGCTATAGCGCTACAGTGTGCTACCTTTTTTTCTTGTATGTATATGAGTTGGTGACTCTAGGTTTAGCACCTGTTCACACTGAATCTATGTTTGGATGTGCCGGTCAGTTTTTTGATATGGGTTTGGATCTTGGTCATTCTGGGAAGACAATTTGTTGAGTACCTCCCTCCGCTAAGCTCGGAGCCATTTCTATAACATCAGGTTTAGTAATTCTCTTTTATTATTCCATGTAAGTTTATACATTGTATTGTTTTGCTCCCATCTTGTGTCATCTTTGTATTTATTAACTCCTTTGAGACCTAGCCTGTTATCACCTTAATGACGGGCCAATTTTTACAATTCTGACCACTGTCTCTTTATGAGGTTATAACTCTGGAACGCTTCAACGGATCCGCTGATTCTGAGACTGTTTTCTCGTGACATATTGTAATTTATAATAGCGGTAAAATTTCTTTGCTATGACTTGCGTTTATTTGTGAAAAACACGAAAATTTGGCGAAAATTTAGCATTTTTCAACCTTTTACTTTTTAGGCCCTTAAAGGGAATCTGTCACCTCATTTTTCGGATATAAGATGCGGCCACCACCATTAGGGGCTTAGCTACAGTATTCTGTAATGCTGCAGCTAAGCCCCCGATGTAACCTGAAAGATAAGAAAAACGAGTTATATTATACTCACCTGGGGGATGGTCCGGTCCGATGGGTGTCGCAGTCCGGGTCCAGCGCCTCCCATCTTCATGTGATGACGTTCTCTTCATTGGTTCCCATCGCGGCTCCTGCGCAGGCGCACTGATTTGCAAAGTACTGCAGTGCGCAGGCACTGGGCCTCTCTGACCTCTCCCGGCGCCTGCGCACTGCAGTACTTTACTCTGCCCTCAACAGGGCAAATCAGTGCGCCTGCGAAGGAGCACGACAGAAGCAAGGAAGAGGAGGCGCCGCACAGGACTGCACCAAACCGCCCCTGGGTGAGTAGAATATAACTCGTGTTTCTTCTCTTTCAGGTGACATCGGGGGCTTATCTACAGCATCACAGAATGTAACATAAGCCCCTGACCGCACCGGACCGCCCCTGGGTGAGTAGAATATAACTCGTGTTTCTTATCTTTCAGGTGACATCGGGGGCTTATCTACAGCATCACAGAATGTCAGATAAGCCCCTGACCGCACCGGACCACCCCTGGGTGAGTATAATATAACTCGTTTTTCTTATCTTTCAGGTGACATCGGGGCTTATCTACAGCATCACAGAATGTCAGATAAGCCCCTGACCGCACCGGACCGCCCCTGGGTGAGTATAATATAACTCGTGTTTCTTCTCTTTCAGGTGACATCGGGGCTTATCTACAGCATCACAGAATGTCAGATAAGCCCCTGACCGCACCGGACCGCCCCTGGGTGAGTAGAATATAACTCTTGTTTCTTCTCTTTCAGGTGACATCGGGGCTTATCTACAGCATCACAGAATGTAACATAAGCCCCTGACCGCACCGGACCGCCCCTGGGTGAGTAGAATATAACTCTTGTTTCTTCTCTTTCAGGTGACATCGGGGCTTATCTACAGCATCACAGAATGTAACATAAGCCCTGACCGCACCGGACCGCCCCTGGGTGAGTAGAATATAACTCGTGTTTCTTCTCTTTCAGGTGACATCGGGGCTTATCTACAGCATCACAGAATGTCAGATAAGCCCCTGACCGCACCGGACCGCCCCTGGGTGAGTAGAATATAACTCGTGTTTCTTCTCTTTCAGGTGACATCGGGGGCTTATCTACAGCATCACAGAATGTCAGATAAGCCCCTGACCGCACCGGACCGCCCCTGGGTGAGTAGAATATAACTCGTTTTTCTTATCTTTCAGGTGACATCGGGGGCTTATCTACAGCATCACAGAATGTCAGATAAGCCCCTGACCGCACCGGACCGCCCCTGGGTGAGTAGAATATAACTCGTTTTTCTTATCTTTCAGGTGACATCGGGGGCTTATCTACAGCATCACAGAATGTAACATAAGCCCCTGACCGCACCGGACCGCCCCTGGGTGAGTAGAATATAACTCTTGTTTCTTCTCTTTCAGGTGACATCGGGGCTTATCTACAGCATCACAGAATGTAACATAAGCCCCTGACCGCACCGGACCGCCCCTGGGTGAGTAGAATATAACTCGTTTTTCTTATCTTTCAGGTGACATCGGGGGCTTATCTACAGCATCACAGAATGTCAGATAAGCCCCTGACCGCACCGGACCGCCCCTGGGTGAGTAGAATATAACTCGTTTTTCTTATCTTTCAGGTGACATCGGGGCTTATCTACAGCATCACAGAATGTAACATAAGCCCCTGACCGCACCGGACCGCCCCTGGGTGAGTATAATATAACTTGTGTTTCTTCTCTTTCAGGTGACATCGGGGCTTATCTACAGCATCACAGAATGTCAGATAAGCCCCTGACCGCACCGGACCGCCCCTGGGTGAGTAGAATATAACTCGTTTTTCTTATCTTTCAGGTGACATCGGGGCTTATCTACAGCATCACAGAATGTAACATAAGCCCCTGACCGCACCGGACCGCCCCTGGGTGAGTAGAATATAACTCTTGTTTCTTCTCTTTCAGGTGACATCGGGGCTTATCTACAGCATCACAGAATGTCAGATAAGCCCCTGACCGCACCGGACCGCCCCTGGGTGAGTAGAATATAACTCGTTTTTCTTATCTTTCAGGTGACATCGGGGCTTATCTACAGCATCACAGAATGTCAGATAAGCCCCTGACCGCACCGGACCGCCCCTGGGTGAGTAGAATATAACTCATGTTTCTTCTCTTTCAGGTGACATCGGGGCTTATCTACAGCATCACAGAATGTAACATAAGCCCCTGACCGCACCGGACCGCCCCTGGGTGAGTAGAATATAACTCGTGTTTCTTATCTTTCAGGTGACATCGGGGCTTATCTACAGCATCACAGAATGTCAGATAAGCCCCTGACCGCACCGGACCGCCCCTGGGTGAGTAGAATATAACTCATGTTTCTTTCTTTCAGGTGACATCGGGGCTTATCTACAGCATCACAGAATGTAACATAAGCCCCTGACCGCACCGGACCGCCCCTGGGTGAGTAGAATATAACTCGTTTTTCTTATCTTTCAGGTGACATCGGGGCTTATCTACAGCATCACAGAATGTAACATAAGCCCCTGACCGCACCGGACCGCCCCTGGGTGAGTAGAATATAACTCTTGTTTCTTATCTTTCAGGTGACATCGGGGGCTTATCTACAGCATCACAGAATGTAACATAAGCCCCTGACCGCACCGGACCGCCCCTGGGTGAGTAGAATATAACTCATGTTTCTTCTCTTTCAGGTGACATCGGGGCTTATCTACAGCATCACAGAATGTAACATAAGCCCCTGACCGCACCGGACCGCCCCTGGGTGAGTAGAATATAACTCGTTTTTCTTATCTTTCAGGTGACATCGGGGCTTATCTACAGCATCACAGAATGTCAGATAAGCCCCTGACCGCACCGGACCGCCCCTGGGTGAGTAGAATATAACTCGTGTTTCTTATCTTTCAGGTGACATCGGGGGCTTATCTACAGCATCACAGAATGTCAGATAAGCCCCTGACCGCACCGGACCGCCCCTGGGTGAGTAGAATATAACTCGTGTTCTTATCTTTCAGGTGACATCGGGGGCTTATCTACAGCATCACAGAATGTCAGATAAGCCCCTGACCGCACCGGACCGCCCCTGGGTGAGTAGAATATAACTCTTGTTTCTTATCTTTCAGGTGACATCGGGGGCTTATCTACAGCATCACAGAATGTAACATAAGCCCCTGACCGCACCGGACCGCCCCTGGGTGAGTAGAATATAACTCGTTTTTCTTATCTTTCAGGTGACATCGGGGGCTTATCTACAGCATCACAGAATGTAACATAAGCCCCTGACCGCACCGGACCGCCCCTGGGTGAGTAGAATATAACTCGTGTTTCTTATCTTTCAGGTGACATCGGGGGCTTATCTACAGCATCACAGAATGTCAGATAAGCCCCTGACCGCACCGGACCGCCCCTGGGTGAGTAGAATATAACTCATGTTTCTTCTCTTTCAGGTGACATCGGGGCTTATCTACAGCATCACAGAATGTCAGATAAGCCCCTGACCGCACCGGACCGCCCCTGGGTGAGTAGAATATAACTCATGTTTCTTCTCTTTCAGGTGACATCGGGGCTTATCTACAGCATCACAGAATGTAACATAAGCCCCTGATGGCGGTGGCCGCAGCTTATATACGAAAAAATAGGTGACAGGTTCCCTTTAAATCAGAGCATCATATCGCACAAAATAGTTAATAAATAACATTTCCCACATGTCTACTTTTCATCAGCACAATTTTGGAACCAACATTTTTTTTGTTACGAATTTATAAGGGTTAAAAGTTGACCAGTGATTTCTCATTTTACAAAACCATTTTTTTAGGGACCACCTCACATTTGAAGTCACTTTGAGGGGTCTATATGGCAGAAAATACCCAAAAGTGACACCATTCTAAAAACTGCACCCCTCAAGGTGCTCAAAACCACATTCAAGAAGTTTATTAACCCTTCAGGTGCTTCACACAAATTTTTGGAATGTGGAAGGAAAAAATAAACATTTACTTTTCTTTCACAAAAATTTTCCTTTAGACCAAATTTTTTTGACTTTTGCAAGGAGAAAATGGACCATACATTGTGTTGTGCGATATCTTCTGAATACGCCAACACCCCATATGTGGGGGAAATCTACTGTTTGGGCGGCAGAGCTCAGAAGGGAATGAGTGTCATTTGACTTTTTGAATGCAAAATTTGCTGGATTAGCGGACGCCATGTCACGTTTGGAGAGCCCCTGTTGTGCCTAAACAGTGGAAACTCCCAACAAGTGATACCATTTTGGAAACTAGACCCCTTAGGGAGCGAATTTAGGTGTGTATCAAGCACCTTTAACCCAGAGTGCTTCACAGAAGTTTATAGCATTAAGATGTGGAAAAAAGAAAAAAAAAAACATTTTTCCCACAAAAATCTTTTTTAGCTGCAAATTTTGTATTTTCACAAGGGCAAAAGGAGAAAATGGACCCCAAAGTTTGCTGTGCAATTTCTCCCAAGTTCACCAATACCCCATATGTGGTCAAAAACTTCTTTTGAGGCACAGTGCAAAGCTCAGAAGGGAAGTAGCGCCATATTATAGTGCAGATTTTGCTGCACTTGTTTGAGGGTGCCATGTCACATTGGCAGAGCCCCTGAGGTGCCAGAACAGCGGAACCCCCCATAAGTGACCCCATTTTACCAATTAAACCTCTCAATTAATTAATCTAGGGGTGCAGTGATTATATTGACACCACAGGTGTGTAACAAACTTTCATACCATTAGGCAGTGAATGAAAAGTAATTTACATTTTTACCATCAAGATTGTTTGTTCGCCCCAAGTTTTACATTTTCACACTGGGAAACGGCACCAAAATGTGTCCCACGATTTCTACTGAACGTGGCAATACCCCATCTGTGGCTGTACAGTGCTCCTTAGCCATACGGAGAGACTCGGGAGGTCATTATTCTTATTGACGCCATCTGTGGTTTATATATTGTCATTTATCACTTTGTAATTTTATTTCTATTGTTTTCACTCAGCTCTTCACTATCTCACTATTTCCCCTTTTCACTTTTTTGCCTTTCACGTACTTATATGTATATTTGATTATTGTCGTGATTTCAATATAGTATTATTAATTTGCAATCGTCACACCATTAACTTCACCATATTTATATTTAGCTTGTATTTGTCATTTTACTTATTTCGCCTCATAGCATAATCACTCTCTGGCCGTGTATATTGCTTGGTTACTAGGACCTTTTTCTCCCCATCCCCCATTTACCTGTCAGCACCTTTTGATCATGTGTCCTATTTTCTCCAATGGCAGCGGGCCGGGTGGAATGCACGCCGGCATTGCGTTCCAGGGATCTCCGCCCTCTGTGCTCGCACCCCTCGGCGCCGCGTCAGCTGATCGTGGCATCAAGGGTCACGTGGGCTGGCGATGTGGAGGTGCCTGGCAACCCCCAATGCTGGCATGCTTCGCTCAACACCTGCTCCTCTCTCATTGGTTGCTCCCCCTTTTTATACCTCTCCTCCTCTGGATGACGTTACTCCCCGATGAAGACAGACGCCGAAACGTGCGTCGGGGCTGGGCGCATCCTGGGGATTCTTTGCATATGTGCACAAGGTAATATAATTTTGCTGGCTATCTCTTGGTTTTTTTTTTCAATCAGCCACATTTATGATATTTCGGCCGGATACATTCTCCAAGTTGCTGCTGACCATTTAGCCCTTGGTATCCACTTTGGCATTTGCACTTGCACTTTATTCTTATATGTGATATCTCATATTATATCTGCACATTTCTATATCCTCTCATTGATTGCAATCCTTTCTCCACTTCATTGCAGTTGTATTTACAATTGGTGACCCTGGTCCATTATGGTTTTATAATATAATTGTAATATTTTTCACCTTATTACCTCATTGTTTGGCAATCAGTGTTGTCCCTTGTGTTGTGCCCCCGTTCTTGGTATTGGTTTCCCACTCTTCTCATTTTGTTGTACATTTTCTAATAAAAATTCTTGTAATTTTGAAATACTGGACATGTTTTCGGTGTTTTCCTTTTTCTGTTTATTTTGATTGCGATTTGTCCTCTGTATTTATCTGTAAGTGCACTTTTGGTGGTTATGATAATCCCCTCACTGTGATATTCTATTACCCTAAATTAATAATTTGTGTGCAATTTGGCTTGAGTTTAGTGATTTACCATTGGGCAGTGAAGATAAAATAATTTAGATTTTTACCATCAAGATTGTGTGTTAGCTCCAAGTTTTACATTTTCACACTAGGAAATGGGTAAAAATGGCACCAAAATTTGTCCACAATTTCTACTGAACGTGGCAATACCCCATATGTGGCTGTACAGTACTACTTAGCCATTCGGAGAGACTCGGGAGGAACGGAGCGCTATTTGCCTCCTGGAACGCAGATTTTCCTAGAAAAGTTTGCAGACTCTATATACAGAATCCCTAAGCGCTAGAAAAGCAGAATCCCCCTCAAGTGACCCCATTTTGGAAATTCTACCCCTTTGGGAATTTATCTACAGATGTAGTGATGATTTTTACTCCATTGGTGTTTTCCAGAAACAGGCAGCAGTGGATGTTGCTGAGTGGAAATTGCAAACTGCCGTTGTAGTGACCAGAACGCTGTAGTGACCGGTACATTATGCCCAGCCTGTGCTTCTGGAGACACGCACCTATAAATTAGTCGGGCTTTCATCACTACAGAAATGCCAAACATGTGGGCGCTATATGTGGTTTAAGCACACTGGGGCTCAGAAGAGAGGGCGGCATTTGTATTTGGAAGCGGAGAATTTGCTGAATTTCTTTTGGTGGGTGAGAAGCCATTTCACTTTTTCAAAGCCTTTGTACTACCAGTAACGTGGAAGCCCCCTATATCTCCGTTAACAGATGACAGACCTGAGTGTGGACTTTTGTGGATTGAGTGGAAGTTTTTATTGGAAACATTTTGCATAACGTTAGGCATCACAGTTATCCTATGCTCTACGCTGAGCACTTACTTTGGAGTTTCCATCTAAATCTGAATGACGTGGTTCCAATGAAACCTTCGATGGATCCATTCACTATAGTGAGGCAGCAGAGTTACTCTGGACTCATCTGGCCTCTGTTTAGCGGTGTCCTTTTCAGAAGTGCACAAAACTGTGGTCAACGGCATTTTTATGCAATACTAAAAAGAAAGGCGCAGCCGGATTGCAGGTCAGACATCGTCCACGGTGCCTCCATCTGCCTCATTATAGTGAATCTTTAGCCAGAGGTTCAGTCTGAATCACGTATTTCAGAGATTTACACGGAAACCCCAGTGTAAGCGCTCAGCGCAGAACGCAGGATAAATGTGCACCGAGCCTTACTGTGATCTTTGGCAGGCAGAATGAAAAAAATCAACAGAATGTGAAGAATTGGTTTTATTTTTTATGCCATTCCTCTTGCGGTATAAGTGATTAGGCGACTTTATTCTTCGGGTTGGTGCGATTACAGTGATACCAGATTTATATCAGGTTTTCATGTTTGCTGCTGTCATACACTAAAAGATGCTTTTTATTGTGAAAATAGGAATTAGTCCTACCGGTAACGGTATTTCCAGGAGTCTATCATGACAGCAATACCAGGAGGTAGTCCTTCGTATCCTTGATTGGGACAGGAACACAACAGAGATTAAATAGCCGCTCCCCAACACCACTCTTCAGTGATTTTACCAAGTACCACACCAGGATGGATGCAACACTTATTGAACGTCCTGTCTGCACCTGTTCATATCACATATCAGACCGGAAATTCAAGGGAGGGTATATAAGGAGCGCTGTCATGATGGTCTCCTGGAAATACCATTACCGGTAGGACGTCCCTCCTGACAGTACCACCAGCAAAAATACCAAATAACTCCTACTAGCGCGGGAAGACTGCTTGGAGGACTTTCCTCCCAAAGGCCCTCTGTTGATTTGTCATAACGTCCAATGTTGTGAATGTGCTAGAAATGAATTCTGAGCAGAAGCTCCCTCTGGTGGTTACAAACAGTACTGAACTATCCAATGAAGATTGTGAAGATTGGCGATCAGGTGTTACTGACTGGTCTTATATAAGGGAGGTTCCCTCCCATCAGGGTTGCCGGTGATCAATTGTTCTGGTCTCTTCTTTGATTCCTGTTCACTTTGAAGCTTGCTGTTTCGTGCCTGCATCTTCTGCTAACAGATAAGACATTTTCTTCTTTTAGTTTTTTGTGCTTGCTTTTTGCATTTTGTCCTGCACTTCTGTGGGGGTCTGCCGGGTCCCCTCCGGGGGCTTGTGCTCCTCTCAGTTTAGTTCAGCCACTGTTGTTTGTTCATTTGCCTTTTCCAGTTTTTTCAGTGGCTGCTGTTTAGTTTTGTTACACCAGAGAACTAATTTAGGTGGTAGAGGTCGTGTGATCTCAGGTGTTTTTGTAATTAGTAGAGTTGGTACTTTTCAGGGTTTTTTGGGATTGCAGTAAGTGTCCTTCCTATCCTTTTCTATTTAGGAAGTTTGGGCCCCAATGTGATGAACGGGCACACAGTCCGCCACACGGTAGCCCGGGGGTCACGGCTTGTGATCCCACCGCTGCCACCACATGTGATGGAACGTGCACACACACGACGGCTGCTGCCGTCCGACCCAGTAAACTGCAGGGATTTTTAATTATCCCACTTCCACTTAGGAACTTGCAGCTCTCTGGCGCCCCTCTTACCCTCAGGCCAGTCAGGGAACTGCACCTAGGATAATTGGTCGCCAGACAGGTCACTTGGATGTGTGCTGGCTATGGGGCCCGCTGCAGTGAGGGAATTATAATTACTCCTGGCTGCAGCCAGGCAATACCCTTATAAGACCCGTTCCGTCACTGCCAGCGCCACCCAATAGACTAACACTTTACACCCCTTTCCTTTAGCTGCCACCAGCTACGGGTTTGACTTAATACACAATTTATCAAGAGGGTCCGTAGCAACCCCAAAACAGTAGCGTAGTACGTCAGGCACGTGAAAATTCGTTTATAGAGCAGGAGAAACAAACTAATAAATTTATAGGTTTATTCCTTAAAAACAGGCAATGCTTATATAATATAAAAAGATGTAACAAACTGAGACAATATCGTTATGTACAGATGCAGTTATAAAATAAAATGGGATTAAGAATGAAAGATAACTCACATGGTTGTTAGATCATTACAGGCAAGCCAGGCTGGGGGAAGGAGCCACACGTCATAGTTCATTGGGAGATCTCTTACTCAGCACATCCCAGCAGAAAGACTACTCAGGAACTTCACTGTAAGACTTATCCATGTCAGCTTCTGACCTCACAAAAAGGGCTGGTCCTCTGGCCACCTCCCCTGGCTGCAAGCTATGGTCTGAGCTCTGCAATATCATAAGGTTCATAACTCGTTCTGTGAACCTAGCAGAATAACGGCAGACCTATCAATGGTCTTGCTTTGAAATAATGGTTCAAATGAACCCAAACTTGGGTGACATAGCTCATGGGGCACCCGAGAATTCCATTTCTCGGGCTCTGTTGGAGTTACGGGTTCACCGGTACCACGGGAACGATGCCCGTCGGCGCATGGTTCAACACAGTGACGTTCGTGTTTCTAGCGAATGCTCCCACCGTGTTATTAACCAAAAAAGAATGAATACTCCAACATGGCTGCTATAGGAAGAAAGCACGTGTTCGGACAATGCAGGACCCCTGCGGTGAAGCGGGAAAACTTCCAGCACTGGCAGCTCACATTACACTGCCTGAGTGCAGGCTGACAGGGGGGGGAAGGGAGAAGTATGAGAGCTGCAGAGAGAAGGAGGGCTTTCAGCAGTACAAAAAAAAAAAAGAGATGAGGACAGCAATTCCAGCACAGCACTCATCACACCCAACGTTTGCTCATACTATTTTCTGTCTGTGTCTGTATTTTCCTCTTGTCTAACCGCCATTACATGTTTGGGGGCTTTCTATGTTCTTTGGGGATCTTTTCCGGGGCAGATAGTTTTCCTCTTTCTGTCTTTAGGTGTAGTTAGCTTCTCAGGCTGTGACGAGGCGTCTAGGACCAACGTAGGTACGCTCCACGGCTGCCTTTAGTTGTGGTGGTTAGTCAGGGTACTGCAATCCCATAGATTCCAACCTCTCTGGTGTATTTCCTTTTTTGCCTGCTCTCCTCAGCTACCAAATCATAACAGTCCAACTTATGTCTGCTAAAGGTATTTGAATTTGACCAAGTCGCAGCTCTGCAGATTTGATCCATAGATACCCCAGCGTTCTCTGCCCACGAAGTCGAGATTGCTCTCAGTGAGTGAGCTCTGAGGTGTTCTGGCAGAGTTTTCCCCGCCGAGACATATGCTGCGCTTTAATTGACGACTTCATCCATCTGGCTAAAGTAGCTTTCGAAGCTTTCTTCCCCTTGTTCCTTACGACCATCTGGACGAAGAGGTTTGAGTCCACTCTCCAGCTCTCTGTGAGCTTTAAGTATTGCAGAACTGTCCTCTTTACATCCAAGGAATGGAAAGAGTTCTTTCTCGTTACTGTAGTTTTGGCAGAAAGTGGGTAACAATTCCCTGATTGTCAGTAACCACCTTAGGAAGAAAAGCTAGATCCAATTTTACGATGATACAGTCCTCCAGGATCTTTAGATACGGGTCTCTTATGGAAAGGGCCTGTATCTCGCCTATACGCCTCGCCGAGGTTATTGCTACTAGAAAGACTGTTTTTAATGTTACAGACCTTCGGCCTGCCTGGTCTAGTGGCTCATATGAACTTTTGCGTAGTTCATTTAAAACTAGCTTGAGATTCCAGGGGGATACCGAGCTACGTATTGTGGGTCTAATACGCTGAGTAGCTTTAATGAATCTTACTATCCAAGGATGGTTGGACCGGGGATAGTCAAAGAACGCCCCCAGGGCAGAAATCGTTACTTTCAACGTACTAGGCCTCAGACCCCTATCAAAGCCAGCCTGCAGGAAATCTAGAATACATTGAATATCTGGGGCCTGAGTCATGGAAATTGGAACTGTTCTTTGCGAGCAGGATTTCTTCCAGACTTTTAGATATATTGCCGAGGTTACCGGCTTCCTGCTCTTCTGTATGGTAGAGATGACAAATTCTCACAAACCTTAGTCTCAGGAACTCCATTTCAGGATCCAAGCTGACAGCTGTAGCATCCCTAGATTCTGATGGAAAAGAGGGCCCTGCATCAGAAGGTCCTGTCTTGGAGGTAGGAGAATAGGGTCTTCAACTGCCATCCATTTGGGCCAGTAGAGGACTATTAGCATTACCGCTGTCTGTCTCTCCTGGATTTTCCTCAGTAATCTCGGTATTAGAGCGAGTGGTGGGAAGGTGTATGCAAGACCCATATTCCAGGTTTGTGCCAATGTGTCCACCCGGGTTGGGTTGTCTCTTGGATTTAAAGAGAAGAATTCCTTGGTTTTTGTATTTTTCGAAGGTGATTAAGTCTATTTCTGGTGTACCCCAGTGCTGGGTCAGTTGACCAAAGACTTCTTCGTTTAGAGACCATACTGATGATTGAACTTTCTCCCTGCTTAGAAAGGCTGCTACCTGATTTTTTGAGCAGCTCAGGTGTACTGCCGTGATTGACTTTAACTTGACTTCTGCCCTGGAAAATATTGTTTCTGATCATTTCTGTAGGTGATGGTGTCTCGGGCCTCCCTTATGTAGGAGGAAGGATACCGTGGTAGAATTGTCCGAGAAGATCCTGACATGTTGATCTTTTAGCTCTTTCTGGCATCTTCTTAGAGCTTCCCAGACTGCTCTGAGTTCCCTGTGGTTCGAAGAGCTGTTTGTTGAACACCGATGTGGACCATGTTCCTTGGAGATAACGTCCTGTGTAGGCTCCCCAACCCTTGAGGCTTGCATCCGTAGTGATGTTTATACACGGAAACACTCTCCAGGGCCTTCCTTTCTCGAGGTTCGTTATTATGGTCCACCATGACAGACAGTCTTTACTTCTCTGGATATTAATATCCTGTTGTCCAAAGAGGTCTCCTTGCCATCCAATGCCGAAAGGACCTCCCGTTGTAGGATCCTTGAATGGAACTGACTCCACTGAACGCTGGGAATACACAAGTCTTTAAACCTAGAACTCTCATGGCTTTTCTAATGGAGATGTATTTTCTATTTGTGTAGCGGAAGAAACAAATACTCCTGTTTGGAGTCTAGGAGTACACCTAGAAACACTTTTTCCCTTTCTGGCTTGACACTTGATTATTTTGAGTTTATTAGCCATCCCAGCTTCTTAAGCACTGACAAGGTTTTTGTTACGTTTTCTTCCATCTGTTGTGGTGAATCTGGTAAGTCGTCCAAGTATGGGATGATGAGGATGTTATTTTCTCTTAGGAAAGGCATAATTTCCACCATGAGTTTTGTGAAAATTAGGGGTGCAGGAGAGACCAAATGGCAGGCACCGGAACTGGAAGTGTTGTACCTTCCCCTGGTCATTTATCGTGAACCTGAGGTATTTCTGATGCGAGGCAAGGATAGGTACATGGTAATAAGCACTTTTTAGATCTAGCGTGCTCATTACCGAGTCCTTTCTTATCAATGGTATAACCAATTTGAGTGACTCCATCTTGAACTGCTTGTAGAACACCCACCGGTTTAGTGGTTTCAGGTTTATTATTGTACGGTATTCTCCACCTGGCTTCCTTATGGAAAACAGAATGGAATAATGTCAGTGGAACTGTTGGGAATGAGGTACCTGAAATGTGAACCGTAAGTCTATAAGCTCATGTATATCTTTCAGAAGTCTTAGGTGGACCGTTGGAGACTGGGTAGGGGTTAGACAGTATCTCTTGGGAGGGTAACTGGGTGAACTCTATCTTGTACCCCTGACCGACTGTCTTTAGACCATGGATTCTTGGTAATTCCCTGCCACGTTCCCAGTAAGTACTGGAGTTCTCCCCCAAGGCCTCTGGCATCATTGTATGCTGGGTCTTGGTCCCTGGTCCTGAAATGAGCCTCTACCTTTGCCACCCTTGGGGTAGCTCCACTTGCCCGACTTCCCCTTTCCTTTATAGTCCTGCCTGGGGCGAGAACGAGTCCTCCAAAAGGACGGCCTTCTCTTTGGTTTTTCCTCAGGAAAGCCTTTTTTATCTGATGCTTTCTCGAGTAACTCATCTAGGACTGGTCCGAATACACGTAGACCAGAGAAGGGAATTGAGCACAGCTTATTCTTTGACTGGGTATTCCCTGTCCATGATCTTAGACATAGAGCCCGCCTTACGGAGTTTGATAGCGCATTGTTTCTTGCTGCAAAGCGGACAGTCTCTGCTGAGGCATCGGCCATGAAGTCGGTTGCCGTTCTCAGCAAAGGCAATGATTTCAGGATCTCTTCCCTGGGATTCTTATTCTTAATGTGACTCTCTAGCTCATCTCCCCATAGACTCATTGACCTGGCTACCGAGGTGGCTGCTATGTTTGTCTTCATAATAGCTGGAGATGATTCCCAGGCTTTCTTAAGGAGATCATCCGACCTCTTGTCCATCGTATCTTTAAGGCCAGAAGAGTCTTCAAATGGAATGGCTTTTTTCTTAGAGACCCTAGCTACAGGTATGTCAATCTTTGGAACGGTTTCCCATACCTTAGTCTCTTCTGGGTCGAATGGGAGGCGGTACTTAAAGTCTCTTGGGACAACAAGCTTTTCCCCCACGTCCTCCCATTCTTCTAGTATCATTGCTGTTATATGATTATTCACTGGAAAGACCCTGTTTCTATGAGTTCTCAGGCCGCCAAACATTTCATCCTGAATTGTTAATGGTTCCGTGGAGTCCTCAACCTTCATGGTACCCCCCTGACAGCCTGCAGGAGCATGTCGGTGTTTTCGGAAGAAAATAAATATCTTTTCTGTTCTTCCAGGAGCACTACTGCGGAACCTTTGCTTTCTTCAGAGTCCGGATCAGAATAGCCAGATACTTCTCCTTCTTCTGAACTCGGGTCCATGTCTCATCTGGGTCCCTTAGGACGTGGGGCTTGAGATGGTACTAGTGCCGAGACTAGTCTGTACCTCTTCTCTGATCATTGTTTTATACTGGTCAGTAAAGAAGTTTGCTATTCTATGGTTCTACTCCTTCATTGGAGTCCAGCTGTGTGTAATTACACTGATAGGACTTGATTTGTAAAGGCGACACCTGTCTATATAAGACCTCACAGCTCACAGTGCATGTCAGACCAAATGAGAATCATGAGGCCAAAGGAACTGGCCAAGGAGCTCAGAGACAGAACTGTGACAAGGCACAGATCTGGCCAAGGTTATAAAAGAATTTATCAAGGTTCCTAAGAGCACAGTGGCCTCCATAATCCTTAAGTAGCTTGGATATGCATCCTTCACAGAGCTTTTTATCATATTCCTCTGGAAATCTGGCCAAGCATAAGGGACATCTGCTAGCCTTTCTTTTGGCTACTGAGGTGGACCGTCTAGGCGTCTCCTTGTCCTGAAAGACCATACATAGAAGACCCTATAGTTATGGGCTCTAGTGCTCAGCTAAGAGACCCCACTTTCCATCTTTCCTACTAAGTCGAGCGTGCTGTCAGTCTTCAAGTAGTCTACCTTACCCAACTTCAGGACATCGGATTTGTCATCCTTTCGAGCCCCAGCTGCTGTTAATTCCAGTGCAGGTATTTGGCCGTATGGAATGTGTGCCCACCGATGACGCGGAGCGCCAGAAGTCCAGGGGAGCGAGTCGTCGGCCGGACGCCATGGTCCCGGCCTGGTCCTCCGTGGACTCCCAAGGACACACCCCCAGAGTTCGTCACTGGCGTGCCTCCTCTTCGGTGTTCTTGTCCCTATCAAGGATACGAAGGACTACAGTCATGGCCAAAAGTTTTGAGAATGACACAAATATTATATTTTCACATGATCTGCTGCCCTCTGGTTTTTATGTGTGTTTGACAGATGTTTTTATCACAGACAGAAATATAATAATTGCAAACATATGAGTAATAAAAGCTTATATTGACAGTTAGAATGAGTTAATGCAGCAAGTCAATATTTGCAGTGTTGACCCTTCTTCTTCAGGACCTCTGCAATTCTCCCTGGCATGCTCTCAATCAACTTCTGGACCAAATCCTGACTGATAGCAGTCCATTCTTGCACAATCAATGCTTTCATTTTGTCAGAATTTTTAGGTTTTTGTTTGTCCACCCGTCTCTTGATGATTGACCACAAGTTCTCAATGGGATTAAGATCTGGGGAGTTTCCAGGCCATGGACCCAAAATCTCTATGTTTTGTTCCCTGAGCCATTTAGTTATCACCTTTGCTTTATGGCAAGGTGCTCCATCATGCTGGAAAAGGCATTGTTGATTGCCAAACTGCTCTTGGAGGGTTGGGAGAAGATGCTCTTGGAGGACATTCTGGTACCATTCTTTATTCATGGCTGTGTTTTTAGGCAAGACTGTGAGAGAGCTGATTCCCTTGGCTGTGAAGCAACCCCACACATGAATGGTTTCAGGATGCTTAACAGTTGGCATGAGACAAGACTGGTGGTAGCGCTCACCTTGTCTTCTCCGAATGAGGCGTTTTCCTGATGTCCCAAACAATCGAAAAGGGGATTTATCAGAGAAAATAACTTTACCCCAGTCCTCAGCAGTCCACTGCCTGTACCTTTTGCAGAATATCAGTCTGTCCATGATGTTTTTTCTGGAGAGAAGTGGCTTCTTTGCTGCCCTCCTTGAGACCAGGCCTTGCTCTAAGAGTCTCCGCCTCACAGTGCGTGCAGATGCACTCACACCTGCCTGCTGCCATTCCTGAGCAAGCTCTGCACTGCTGGTAGCCCGATCCCGCTGGTGGAACACTTTTAAGAGACGGTCCTGGTGCTTGCTGGTCTTTCTTGGGCGCCCTGAAGCCTTTTTGGCAACAATGGAACCTCTCACCTTGAAGTTCTTGATGATGCGATAGATTGTTGACTGAGGTGCAATCTTTCTAGCTGCGATACTCTTCCCTGTTAGGCCATTTTTGTGCATTGCAATGATGACTGCACGTGTTTCTTTAGAGATAACCATGGTTAACAGAAGAGAAACAATGATGCCAAGCACCAGCCTCCTTTTAAAGTGTCCAGTGGTGTCATTCTTACTTAATCATGACAGATTGATCTCCAGCCATGTCCTCATCAACACCCACACCTGTGTTAATGGAGCAATCACTGAAAAGAGGTTAGCTGGTCCTTTTAAGGCAGGGCTGCAATGATGTTGAAATGTGTTTTGGGGATAAAGTTCATTTTCTAGCCAAATATTGACTTTGCAAGTAATTGCTGTTAAGCTGATCACTCTTTATAACATTCTGGAGTATATGCAAATTGTCATTAGAAAAAGTGAAGCAGTAGACTTTGTAAAAATTAATATTTGTGTCATTCTCAAAACTTTTGGCCATGACTGTACATCCTGGTGGTGCTGTCAGGAGGGACATCCTGGAAAACTGGTTTTTGCATCACCATATTTTGAGAGCTATAAGTTTTCCATATTTTTGCTCACAGTCATGTGAGGTCTTGTTTTTTGCGGGACAAGCTAACATTTTTATTGGTACCATTTTCGGGCACATGACATTTTTTGATTGCTTTCTCTTTCGATTATTTGGAGGATTTTTTTTTTTTCAGGGGGGGTTATACCGTTCCGCGTGTGGTAAAATTGATAAGACAGCTTTATTCTTCGGGTCAGTACGATTACAGCGATACCTCATTTATATAGTTTTTTATGTTTTGGCGCTTTTCACACAATAAAAACTTATAGAAATAAATTATTTTTGCATCACTTTATTCTGAGAGCTGTAACTTTTTTATTTTTTCGCTACCTGTACCAGCGTTCAATCGGCCTGTATAAATGATTGGTGGTGGCAGCGAGTAGTGGTTACTTATTTGTGTTATTGTATGTTTGTGGGGTATACATATAGATTCCACGTGCTGGAATCAGAATTGTGTATACCGTACGCTCACTGTGAGTCCCCAATAACCGGCCTGGTAGTGGATCAGCCACGGCCTCGTCCATAACTCATCACTCAGTTGTGTAGTTGTCCTGGTGACTGGACGCGGCGGGTTTGCGCTCCCCTCACAAATTTTTGGCAGCGGTGGAATCTATGTGACCCCCGGCTGTTATTTATGACACAGGTGTGCAGACTTGTTCGGACATCTTGAACTCACAAGGAGGTTAGAAGTGAGCGGACGGCGACTCAGAAGCCGATCACTATTCAGCTCGTCAATAGAAGTAAATGGAAACCAGAGCCGGCATTTTTTTGCAGGATACTTAGCGGTCTACTGGCATCTAAAGACTTTGTTCACATTGCCGGCCGGCGGGAAGGACATCCTGCCACCTATGAACAGTTGTGATCCACTACTCCCATCATCCAGCTGTGCAATATGGCATTGTGTGAGAGCCGTGGACTCCGGAGGTTCACCAGCCGCAGTACTGGACACAGTAAGATGACCACACCCGAAGCTTGTAGAATATTTATTAGGCCATGACAAGGTGCACAAGGTTAATTTAGATATAAAAATACATTTCTCTGCTCCTGCAGAAGAACAGGAGGAGGTGGAGGCCGGAGAGGCTGCGCGCACGGGCCTCCTCCCCTGCAGGTTATCATACAGGTTATGGTGAGAGGCGGTGAGATATATACATGTATACATGGCAGAGCAGACCCTATACACGGGTGTGGAGCAAAGAAGAGAGGGCTCTGTAATACACTGCCCAAGGCACACAGTAAAGCCCGGCTCCTGGCGGCAGGACACGCAGAGCAGTGGCAGCGCTTCGTGTAACATACAGTAAAGCCTGTGCACGGCTGTTCTGTCCCCCATCCTACTAAGAACAGGGACGGCTCCTCACACTGTCCGGAGAGAAGGGCTCCTGTCACTCACCCTGCGGTTGACATCAGTCTGGAGCCGACCGCCGATGCAGCCCAATATGGAGGCCCAGGGTGGACTCCACACTGAGGACAACTGAGGGAACACTGAAGACACCCCAACACCTCCGATCAACCGTCTGATCGAAGAAAGGGTCACATACAACACAATCAGCCCCGGACCATACTGGAGGGCCACATAAGACCTCTGAAAATAAAACCTTTAGTACATGAAAATTTGGAAGACTCTGTCGTCCGACCCAAGAAGATGCTACAGAGACGGCTGTAATGTACCGCGCTGACAAACACACACGAGGCCAGACGGGACATGTGACAGTGGCCTGCAGATTTCACGTGCGTCTGCTCGTAGCATCACGGGCAGGGAATGGGGGGAAAGAGAGGCCATGGAGCAATCTTCATGGGTGAAGTCTCCTGTGACAGATCATGTGGACCATGCCACCACCATACACAGCGGACACCACAGGATCCCAACAAGGCACTTGTTGATGAGCAGGGACAACTGATGCGCTGGGCAGGGGTAGGACATGCTACTCAGGGGGTGTCCACTGCAACACGGGTCCACTGTGGTGGTTTTGCATAGTCAGGAAGGTTCGAGGCATCGATGGAGTGGTTACTTGTCTTGCATCTTCTCCAGGATCGGCACAATCATGTCAAACTTGGGTCTTTTGGCTGGATCCTCATTCATACAGATCTTCATGAGCTTGCAGATATGTGGAGAGATCCCTGGAGGAATGGTGGGCCGTAGACCCTCCAAAGAGACCTACAACATAATAGTATACAGATGGTGAGAAGACCCTCACCATACAACCCAATGAGATGAGTTTTGGTGAATGGACGGCCGGAGGCCCCACAGAGATCTAGGACATACAAATATGGAGGCATCTCTCCACCTGCTAGATTAGACTGACATGGCGTCATTCTCACAGAAGTTGGGGTGACCTACCTTCATCCCAATCTCCATGTTTGACAGATCTGCGAAAGGCACCTCTCGAGTCACCAACTCCCAGAGCAGAACAGCAAAGCTCCACATGTCGGCCGAGCGGCGGTTGATGTCCTCCGGCCGTTTCTGGAGGGCTGGAAACATCAGAGATGAGATTAGCAATGGGAACAAAGATCACAGGTGAGTAAATTCCTATTACTCATCCAGGAGGCAGCCAGGGTCTCCATCGCTCCGGGACCTGTTCATTATTTACAGACATATAAACCAGAAATGGTCCCATTAGGGAAGGATGCAGACTGGACGGACCCTACTCCGTGCCCCCTGCCGAGGTCAGTGCCTGATCACATGACAAGGGGGACACACAAAGAATAAACCAGGTCACAGGTGATGGTGATGCCTGGTCACACAACGAGGCAGGACAGGAGGGCAAACAACACCTGGAGAATGTTCATCGTCACTGGTGCAAACGACAGCAATAAGGACGGGGACTGCGGTGATGGTGGACACCATACAATGTGGGGCAGGACAAGTTACCTTCAGGGGCAATCCACGCTGGGCAGTACATACGTCCTGGACACTGGAAGGAAAGCTTCACATCTGCCATGCTTATCCGAGCCGTCATATCTTCATCAATCTGTGGAGGATACAAAATGGAGAAAAATAAAGACTGTCCCCAGAGCCATGGACCATGGAAAGGCACTGACCAGGAGGAGCCACAACCCTCCCCAGACCCCACAGGGAGAGGCACTGCCGCCGAGGAGCCACAACCCCCAATCCCCCACAGGGTGAGGAGAATATCTGGATTGGATTTTTGGATCACGGAGTAAATTACCTATACGATGGACTACTTGCTAGAGATGGGGTCCACCTTACGAAGACTGGAAAACACGGATTTTGGTAAAGACTTACCTGTAAAATCCTTTTCAGCGAAGGAAGGAAGAGAGACACAGTATTCATTACTGATGGGTAGGCGGAGCCCCAGATCAGGATGTTACCTCAGATCAAAAGAGTGATGACTGGCTGGCCCTCCAGCTCGGGCTCCTCCTACTCAGCTCCAGTCGTATCAAAGCTTTTAGGAAAAGAGCCAAAATCACCAGCGGAGCAACATAACCCCTTCTGAAGGAACTTCAGAGAAAAAACACAAGGATACAGGTTATGCATGCAAAGAAAGCCAAAAAAACCACAGAGTTCCAGGTACTACTCACGGAACCTGACTACTGCGATGAGCTGGCGATGCTGGAACAGAGCCTTAGCGCGCTGACCTCAGCCCAGATAATCGCTATCAGATAAGGGTCGCGCTGCATCTGAAAACATCAACACACTTCTGCCGTGGGAGGGTGCTGTGTCTCTCTTCCTTCCTTCGCTGAAAAGGATTTTACAGGTAAGTCTTTACCAAAATCCGTGTTTCAGCTGCAGATGAAGGAAGAGAGCCACAGTATTCATTACTGATGGGACGTCCCAAAGCAGTTCAAAAATAAGGGTGGGAAAAAACCAACAAAAGGCAGAAACCCAACAACCTTAATAACAAAGCGCAACCAGCGCTAAACACAAGTTCATCCAGAACTTTAAACTACAGCTGCCCGCAGGACCCTACGTCCGAGGGCTGCATCAGCGGAAGCACTGACGTCCACTTTATAAAACCTTGTAAACGTGTGGACAGAGCGCCAAGTCGCCGCTCGGCAAAGCTGCACTGCCGAAGCACCTTGATGTAAATCTCGCTCTTTCGTATTCTTCGGATCCGGACAGAGTGAAGGCAACACAATATCCTGGTTAACATGAAATTGTGACACCACTTTAGGCAAAAAATCACCCCGAGTGCGAAGCACTACACGATCCGGAAAAAACTCCAGAAAAGGAGGCGAGCAAGAAAGAGCTGCCAATTCAGAAACTCTCCTCAAGGAAGTGACTGCAACAAGGAAAGCCACCTTCCAAGAAAGTAAAGAAAGGCTAGCAGAAACCATAGGTTCAAAAGGTTTATGCTGAAGAGCCTCCAAAACAAGGTTGAGCCGCCAAGGAGACACGGGTGCCTTCCACGGCGGAAACTTACGAGAGATACCTCGGAAAAAGGAGAGCACGTCTCTATTCGAAGCAATGGTTCTCCGAAACAATAAGGACAGAGCAGAAATCTGACCTTTCAGATTGCTAACTGCCAAACCCTTGTCTAGCCCATGCTGCAGAAAGGCCAACAGGTTGGGAATGGAAATTTTCTCGGGTTCCGAGAAGACCCCAAACACCACGAAAAGAAGGTTTCCCAAATTTTGTGGTAAATCCTAGAAGTAGCCGGACATCTTGCAGCACGAAGGGTAGCAATGACCTCGGCTGAAAAACCTCTACGGGTCAAGATTTCGGTCTCAAGAGCCACGCCGTCAAACGCAGGGACATCAAGTCCGGATGACAAATGGGCCCCTGAGTCAACAAGTCCGGTTGAAGAGGGAGTGGAAACGGAGGTGCCGCCAACAGCGACATTATTGTCGAGAACCACACCCTTCTTGGCCAGTCTGGAGCTATCAGAATAGCTGGAATTCTCTCTAGTCTGATCCGACGCAGCACTAGAGGAAGTAAGGATATCGGCGGGAATACATAGATCAGCTTGAACTGATCCCACTGAGCCACTAGAGCATCCACCGCCACCGCCTTCGGGTCCTTGTACCTGGACATGAATGTCGGTAACTTGGCATTGGACCTGGATGCCATCAAATCCACTTGGGGGGTTCCCCAGCGAGAGCACAGTAGTGCAAAGACTTCCGGGTGGAGGCTCCATTCCCCGGGATCCATCCTTCTGCGACTGAGAAAGTCCGCTGTAATATTCTGAACCCCTGGAATGTGAATCGCCGAAATGGCTGGTACATTGGCCTCTGCCCAAATCAGAATTCGGGACACCTCTACCATGAGACTGGAACTCCTTGTCCCACCTTGGTGATTGATATACGCGACAGCCGTCGCATTGTCTGTCTGCACACGGACTGGCAGACCGCTCAAAGGGACCGTCCAATGTTGGAGGCAAAGGAAAATCGCCCTCAATTCCAGGATGTTGATCGGAAGCACAGACTCTTCCGGTAACCATACCCCCTGAATCCAGAGATTGTTCCAAACACCCCCCAGCCCGTCAGGCTGGCATCGGTGGTTATGACTGACCACTTCAGAGGGAGGAAAGACTTCCCCAGGGAGAATGCCCCTGGCCGTAACCACCATTCTAGAGAATCCCGCACCGCGCGAGAAATGGTGACACTGCAATCCAGCGATTGCGACTGATTCCATCGACTCAAGATGAACCTTTGAAGAGTCCTGGAGTGGAACTGGGCAAAAGGAATTGCCTCCATGGACGCCACATCAGTCCCAGAAGACGCATACACTTCCGTAGGGACATTGCCGTTGAGGATGTCATAATCTGTACATGTCGAAGAAGACATGACTGTTTGTCTGGTGGTAGGGAAACTACCGACCGAAACGTGTCGAGATGCATTCCCAAAAAGAGAATTGTCCTCGATGGTTCCAGGGACGACTTCTCCCAATTGACCAGCCAACCGAAGTCTTTCAGAAACTGAAGAGACAAATCCCGAGCCGTCAACGCCTCCTCCTCCGAGGAAGCCACGATCAAAAGATCGTCCAGATAAGGGAGAATCGTAATCCCTGTCTTCGAAGGAGTGCCATGAGGGGCGCCAGAATTTTTGTAAAGACCCTTGGCGCTGAGGCTAAGCCGAACGGCAGAGCCACGAACTGGTAATGATTCTGACCTATGGCAAATCGAAGAAAGCGCTGATGAGCCTTTCCGATGGGAATATGCAAATAGGCGTCGCGAATGTCGATTGACACCAGAAAATCGTTCTGTGACAGAGCTGCCACAACGGAACGAAGCGACTCCATGCGAAATTTCCGGGCATGGACATGCCGGTTCAATCGCTTGAGATCCAGAATCGGGCGAAATTTGTTCTCCTTTTTGGGAACTATAAAAAGGTTGGAATAAAACCTTTCCTTCGGTCCTCTGACGGAACCGGTATCACTACACCCTTTTGTAGTAGCGATTCGACCTCTCGCTGTAGAGCGACAACAAGCTCGGGTTCCGACGGAACGCGAGATTGACAAAAAACATTTGGGGGTTGAGAAGCAAACTCTATGAAATAGCCTGCCGACACTATCCGCGTTACCCAGGAATCTGGAACGCGAGCCGTCCAAGTCTCCTTGAAAAGAAGCAGGCGACCCCCCACTCGAGAATCCTCGAGTGGACCCTGGCGTCAATCCGACTTTGCGGTTTTCTTGTCAAGTTCCCGCTTGTTCTGGCGGAAACTCTGCTTCCAGGGAGTACGAGTTTTCTGAGAGGATTTCTTTCCTGAGAAAGAAGGACGACCCGATCCCCACGAGGAGTGACTAGATCGTCCTCGGCCCCGAAAGGACCGCCGACCACTATAAACACCAGGCTTACTGGACACCGAGGCCATGGCCCTTCGCTGTGGTAATGCTGATTCCTTCGCCTTAGCCTTGGAAATCAGCTCTGTGAGGTCGGATCCAAAAAGATGGCCACCCTTGTAAGGTAAGGCCAACAACCCTTGTTTGGAAACTGCGTCCCCGGCCCACTGTCTGAGCCATAAAGCTCTTCTGACTGTGACCGCTGAAGCTTGCACTTCGGCCAGCAGAGATGCCGTATCCAGACCGGCATCAAAGGTATAACAGGTTTCCCGTATCTCAGATAACGGAGATTCATTTTGCAACTCCGTCTTCAGACGTGCCAACCAGCTTAGAGAAGCTCTAGCAGCACACATGGATCCTAGCACTGCTCGAAATCCATGACCCGCAGCCTCATAGCTTGCTTTTGCCGCCAATTCTGCCTTTTTATCCAAAGGCTCCTGTAAGCTCGCTTTTCCCTTAATAGGGAGTAGAGAGGATTTACTAAGCTGAGACAAAGACACATCCACTTCAGGAGCAGAAGTCCAATTAGCCTTTAACTCCGTAGAGCAAGGATAAAGTGTATCAAAGAAATGCGTTCCATGAAAACGCTTATCTGGACATAGACGTTCCTCCTCTATTACACCATTAAGCTCATCCAGAGCTGGCAATGTTGTGCGCGAAGCACGGGACTCCTGGAAAATGCGTGCTGATTTACCAGGACGACTAGTTACCTCCTCCGGTAACTGTAGTATATCTCTCATGGCTTCAATTAATGCCTCCGTACGCTTCGTCATAGAGGAAACGCCCCTGCGGCTCGTCCGCATCTGAATCGGATATTTCTCCATCCGAATTTAAAGGGGAACTCTGCCCAATATCAGATACATCTGACTCGCTCCGTGTAGAGGCCGGTAACGGCCTGCGTCGCTTCCTCTGAGAGGAATTAGCAGACACATATTGACCTAAAAGGTCAGATAAGTTATTAATCGATCGAGCGATATCATCCAATTTTCCACCGCTGTCGACCGCAGCGCTAGACGCTGTGGAGGTCTGCGTATCTGATTGCCGCAATGGCACTGGGACGTGATCCGCGGCATCTGAACTCTGTTCAGACATGTCTCGCCTGTATGAGCAGGTCAAAGCGGTAATACCAGCAAAAAACTATGCGGTTTTTTTTTTTTTTTTTTTTTTCAAACGCTGAAGGGTTAACGCTCCACCAAGCAGAGTTACCCCAGCGGTATTCAGTCAGCAAATTTAGCAGGTAGAAATAACCCTCAAAGGGGTTAATATTGCAAACTCACCAAAATATAAATATATTTGTGAGCCCCAGCCAATTTTTATGTCTCTGATGAGACTGCAGCTGCAGGATAGCAATCGCTGCGCTGCGGGGTGAGGAATCCGCACTCACCCAGCTGGTCGTGGTGTCTATATGAGGAGGGGAGCGGTCCGAGGAGCCCAGGAGCCTGAGTAATGGCCGCCACAGTGAGGGGGTCGCAGGAGAAAAGCCAGAGCGCGCGTCTTCCTGCTCAAAAGACCGGGATAGATAGGCCACGCCCCCTGCTAGCTCAAATATGAGCGCGAACTCTCCCCGCTCCTGCTCCCTCTCTGTCCTGCAGCTATCTGCCTGCGGACAAAAAATCACCACATCTTCATGTAGTAGCGCTGTCACAGCAGCGCTGAAGCATACTGACATTACATGTAGTAGCGCTGTCACAGCAGCGCTGAAGCATATTGACATTACATGTAGTAGCGCTGTCACAGCAGCGCTGAAGCATACTGACATTACATGTAGTAGCGCTGTCACAGCAGCGTTGAAGCATACTGACATTACATGTAGTAGCGCTGTCACAGTAGCGCTGAAGCATACTGACATTACATGTAGTAGCGCTGTCACAGCAGCGCTGAAGCATACTGACCTTACATGTATTAGCGCTGTCACAGCAGCGCTGAAGCTTACTGACATTTACATGTAGTAGCGCTGTCACAGCAGCGCTGAAGCATACTGACCTTACATGTATTAGCGCTGTCACAGCAGCGCTGACGCATACTGACACAGTAACGCTGACATTAGT
This sequence comes from Oophaga sylvatica, assembly GCA_033576555.1. Lineage (NCBI taxonomy): Eukaryota > Metazoa > Chordata > Amphibia > Anura > Dendrobatidae > Oophaga > Oophaga sylvatica. The sequence goes on from JARQOD010000653.1 coordinate 105,756, forward strand.
AATAGCGCTGCTCATTCAGACGCTAAAGCACTCACACATAATTATTATTAAAATTTGTGTGGAGTACTCACCAGCCAAGGCGCCACAGGGACCCTCAGGGGTTTCTGGCGCAGTGCCCATGCTTCCCCCCAGGGCGAAGAACGCAGTGACCGCACGTGTGGTTTGCGTTCCCGCCAGAGAAGCTCTCCTCATCCCCCAGGGCCGGCAAGGATTCTGCAGGGACTTTGAGTAAATACAGATCCGCCAAGGGAGAGGTTGGGGTACAGCAGCGCTGATACCCCTGAGACCTCTAGACCAACTAGTGATCCAAGTCTCCTGTCCGAATATTAAAATAATAAAATTTTCTGAGGAGCTGCATTAGCAGCGACCATCCTCTGGACCTCAAATCTTAGACTGGAGCTGAGTAGGAGGAGCCCGAGCTGGAGGGGCCAGCCAGTCATCACTCTTTTGATCTGAGGTAACATCCTGATCTGGGGCTCCGCCTACCCATCAGTAATGAATACTGTGGCTCTCTTCCTTCATCTGCAGCTGAAACATGTATTTGGAAGTCGCCTTGCTACACTCATCAGGAGAGCTTTACACTAGAACAATGTGGGAAGGGAAGCAAAACGCCAGAAAAAGCCATACACCTGACTAATACTATTGAGAACTCGGCTATTAGAAGTGAAGGGGAAGAACAAAGACAAAAAAATCTACATAATAAAAATATTGAAGAAAGAGAAACCAATCACAAACTAAAATGTTTCTATACGAATGCACAAAGCATGGGCAACAAACAAGAAGAACTGGAACTACTAATGCAGGAGAAGAAGTATGATGTCATTGGAATCACTGAGACTTGGTGGGACGATACACATGATTGGAATACAAGGCTAGAAGGATGCAACTTAGTTGCAAGAAACAGACTTGATAAACGAGGAGGAGGTGTCGCATTGTATGTTAGAAAAGCGTATATCTGCACATAGATTGAAGCTTCAGAGACTGGTAGTTCTGTGGAAACTGTTTGGGTAAGAATACAATGACAGAACAATGGAAAGGACACAATTGTAGGCATTTACTACAGGCCACCTATGCAAGCTGAAGATATTATTATTATTATTATTATTATTAAATAATATTTATTTCTATAGCACCATTGATTCCATGGTGCTGTACATGAGAAGGGGTTACATACAAATTACAGGTATCACTTACAGTAAACAAACTAACAATGACAGACTGATACAGAGGGGAGAGGACCCTGCCCTTTCGGGCTTACATTCTACAGGATTGTGAGGCAGGAGACAGTAGGTCGGGGGGTTGCAGCAGTTCCGGTGTTGGTTGAGGCAATAACTCCGGTAGTGGTGAGGAGGCAGCAGGGTCATTGCAGGCTGTAGGCTTTCCTGAAGAGATGGGTTTTCAGGTTCCGTCTGAAGGATCCGAATGAGTTTGATAGTCGGATGTGTTGGGGCAAAGAATTCCAGAGGATGGGGGATATTCGGGAGAAGTCTTGGAGGCGGTTGGGTGAGGAGCGAATAAGTGTGGAGGAGAGAAGGATGTCTTGGGAGGATCGGAGATTACGTGAGGGAAGATATCGGGAGATTAGTTCAGAGATATATGGAGGAGACAGATTATAGATGGCCTTGTAGGTCAGTATTAGTAATTTGAACTGGATACGCTGAGGGAATGGGAGCCAGTGAAGAGATTTGCAGAGGGGAAAGCGGAGGAGTAGCGAGGAGAGAGGTGAATTAGTCGTGCAGCAGAGTTAAGGATGGACTGGAGAGGTGCGAGGGTGTTAGCAGGGAGGCCAGAGAAAAGGGTGTTGCAGTAGTCGAGGCGGGAGATGATGAGGGCGTGCACAATCATTTTAGTAGATTGAGGGTTGAGGAAAGGACGGATTCTTGAAATATTTTTGAGCTGAAGGCGACAGGAGGTAGAAAGAGCTTGGATGTGCGGTTTGAAGGACAGGGCAGAGTCAAGGGTTACTCCGAGGCAGCGGACTTCTGGTACGGGGGAAAGCGTGATGTCGTTAATTGTGGTAGATAGGTCAGGTAAGGAAGATCTGTGGGATGGGGGAAAGATTATGAGTTCAGATTTGTCCACATTGAGTTTGAGGAAGCGGGAGGAGAAGAAGGAGGATATGGCTGATAGACACTCCGGGATTCTGGATAGCAGAGAAGTGATGTCTGGGCCAGAGAGGTAGATCTGAGTGTCATCAGCGTAAAAGTGGTACTGGAATCCGTGGGACTTTATGAGTTGCCCCAGGCCAAGATATGGATGAACTATTTATGCATCAAATGGCCAAGTTCTCCAAAAAATATGACATAGTGGTCATGGGAGTTTTCAACTATCCAGACATTTGTTGGGAATCTCTCTCAGGCAAAACTAACAGGTCAAGGAAATTCTTATCCTCTCTTGCTGACAACTTTATCTTCCAAAAGGTAGGGGAGAAAACAAGGGGATCTGCTACCTTGGATCTAATCCTCATAAACAGGGAGGAAATGGTTGAGGAGGTAAGAGTGGCTGGGACTCTAGGAGGTAGTGACCATGCTATTTTAGAATTTTGGATTACAAGAGGAGGAAGACCTGTGAAGACTCAGACATCAAGGTTAGATTTCAGAAAGGCAGATTTTAAGGGACTCAGAAAGAGAATTGGAGGGATCCAATAGCTGGATATCCTTAAGGACAAAAATGTCCAGGAAGGGCGGCAAATCTTGAAAAATGAGATTCTCAAAGCACAATCGTTAACAATTCTGTAAAGAGGGAAGAGTAGGAAGCATTTAAGAAAACCAGGATGGATGAACATAGAAAAACACATGCTAAAAAGGAAGAAAGAAATGTTTATCAAATGGAAAGAGGGAGGCATATCTAAAGAAGAATATAATACTGTCTGCAGAACCTGCAGGGCACAAATCAGATTATCTAAAGCGGACAATGAATTAAGGCTTGCAAGTGACGTCAAAAGCAATAAAAAAGGATTTTGGGGATATGTCAAAAGTAAAAGAAAAGTAAAAGATGCTATAGGATTTTTACAGGATGAAAATGATGAAATGGTAAGACAGGATGTTGAGAAGGCTGAACTTTTAAATTCCTATTTTGCATCTGTTTTCTCTAAGAAAGGAAATGTAACATCAAGGACTAGAAGAATTCAGGATATCTATAAACAGAAAAATAGTGAGGAATCACTTAGCTAACCTAAATTAATTCAAGTCTCCAGGTCCTGATGAATTACACCCCAGAGTACTGAAGGAGATGACAGAAGAAATTTCAGAACCACTCTCCATAATCTTTGAAAATTCTTGGAGATCAGGAGAAGTCCCAGAAGACTGGAGAAGAGCAAATGTTGTTCCTATCTTCAAAAAGGGGAAGAAGGTGGACCCAGGGAACTACAGGCCGGTGAGTCTGACTTCTATACCAGGAAAGATCTTTGAAAAAATTATTAAACAACATGTATGTAAGTACCTGGATAAGAATGAAGTGATTAACCAGAGTCAGCATGGGTTTGTAACTAATAAGTCATGTCAGACTAACTTAATTTCCTTCTATGACAGAATCACTGACTGGGTGGATCAGGGAAATGCTGTAGACATAGCATATCTTGACTTCAGCAAAGCATTTGACAAAGTATCTCACACAATCCTTATTGAAAAAACGACTAAGTATGGAATGGACAAGGCAACTGTTAAGTGGATTTATAACTGGCTTAGTGATCGGACCCAAAGAGTGGTCGTAAATGGCTGCACATTCAGTTGGAAGAATGTCTCAAGTGGGGTCCACGGGGCTCTGTCCTGGGCCCTGTATTGTTCAACATCTTTATCAATGATTTAGATGAAGGAATTGAGGGTAAACTGATTAAATTTGTTGATGACACAAAGCTAGGAGGGATAGCTAATACTAGAGAAGAAAGAGAGTCATTATTGCCCTCTACTCCTCTTTGGTCAGACCTCATCTGGATACTGTGTCCAGTTTTGGGAACCACATTTTAAAAAAGACATCAAGAAACTGGAGCAAGTTCAGAGAAGAGCGACCAGGATGGTGTCCGGTCTGCAAACCATGTCCTATCAGGAACGGTTACAGGATTTGGGAATGTTTAGCTTGCAAAAAAGAAGACTGAGAGGAGACTTAATAGCGGTCTACAAATATCTCAAGGGCTGTCACATTGTAGAAGGATCATCTTTATTCTCATTTGCTCAAGGAAAGACTAGAAGCAATGGGATGAAACTGAATGGGAGGAGACACAGATTAGATATTAGAAAAAACTTTTTGACAGTTAGGGTGATCAATGAGTGGAACAGGCGGCCACTAGAGGTGGTGAGTTCTCCTTCAATGGAAGTCTTCAGAGGCTGGACAGACATATGTCTGGGATGATTTAGTGAATCCTGCTTTGAGCAGGGGGTTGGACCAGATGACCCAGGAGGTCCCTTCCGACTATGCCATTCCTTGATTCTATGAAACCCCCCATCCCCCATGGGGCGAGGCACTGCCGCCGAGGAGCCACAACCCTCCCCACCACCACCACCCACGGGGCGAGGCACTGACGCCGAGGAGCCACAACCACCCCCTCATACCACTGTGGAGAGGCACTGCCACAGACAGGCCATAAGTCTTCATCCCGCCCAAGCAGAGGCACTGCCGATGAGGAGCCACAAGTCCCCATCACCCCCGAGCAGAGGCACTGCCGCTGAGGAGACACAAGCCTACATCCCTTTGGGGAGAGGCACTGTCGCCGAGGAGCCACAACCACAGTCCCCCCCTCCATTATTCTGGGGAGAAGCACTCCCACTGAGGAGCCACAGCTACCCCCCCATACCTCCTGGAAGAGGCACTGCCGCCGAGGATCCCCAACCACCCCCCATACCTCCTGTGAGAGGCACTGTCGCCGAGGAGCCCCAACCACCCTTCCCCCTGGGGAGAGGCGCTGCTGCCGAGGAGACAACATGGCTGTCTGTGCATCCCAATCCACCTTAGTCTCCTGGGACCTGTGAGAGTATATGGACACTGGTAATCCCTGTGATCACACGATCTCTGCAGGTCTCTAGGTAGTTTCACATCTTGAAAGTAACACAAGACAAGATGGAGGCGATCTGCTGACTACCAAGAGCCTGGCACTCACCATAACACTGCGACTGTTCAAATAATGGCGAGGAATAAGCGGCTCCAATGTGTGGAGAAAGGCCATGCCACGGGCGATGTCCAGGGCAAACTTCACCGCCTGGCATTGATCCACAACCAGATCTGTGGTGAGAGGACAAGACCATGAGGAAAAGAACAGGACTGTGGCCTGCTGCCAACCTATCACCACTGTCCAGAGATCACATGACATTCCCCTCCGCTGCCCAGAGATCACATTACATCCGTCCCCGCTGGCCAGAAATCACATGACATTCCCCTCCGCTGCCCAGAGATCACATTACATCCGTCCCCGCTGGCCAGAAATCACATGACATTCCCCTCCGCTGCCCAGAGATCACATTACATCCGTCCCCGCTGCCCAGAGATCACATTACATCCGTCCCCGCTGCCCAGAGATCACATTACATCCGTCCTCGCTGCCCAGAGATCACATTACATTCCCCTCCGCTGCCCAGAGATCATATTACATCAGACCCCGCTGCCCAGAGATCACATTACATTCCCCTCCGCTGCCCTGAGATCAAACTACATCCGACACCGCTGCCCTGAGATCATATTACATCCGACCCCGCTGCCCAGAGGTCACATTACATCCGACCCCGCTGCCCTGAGATCACATTACATTTCCCTCCGCTGCCCTGAGATCAAACTACATCCGACACCGCTGCCCTGAGATCATATTACATCCGACCCCGCTGCCCAGAGGTCACATTACATCCGACCCCGCTGCCCTGAGATCACATTACATTCCCCTCCGCTGCCCTGAGATCAAACTACATCCGACACCGCTGCCCTGAGATCATATTACATCCGACCCCGCTGCCCAGAGGTCACATTACATCCGACCCCGCTGCCCAGAGATCATATTACATCAGACCCCGCTGCCCAGAGATCACATTACATTCCCCTCCGCTGCCCTGAGATCAAACTACATCCGACACCGCTGCCCTGAGATCATATTACATCCGACCCCGCTGCCCAGAGGTCACATTACATCCGACCCCGCTGCCCTGAGATCACATTACATTTCCCTCCGCTGCCCAGAGATCACATTACATTCCCCTCCGCTGCCCTGAGATCACATTACATCCGACACCGCTGCCCTGAGATCATATTACATCTGCCGCCGCTGCCCAGAGGTCACATTACATCCGACCCCGCTGCCCAGAGATCACATTACATCCGACCCCGCTGCCCAGAGATCACATTACATTCCCCTCCGCTGCCCTGAGATCAAACTACATCCGACACCGCTGCCCTGAGATCATATTACATCTGCCGCCGCTGCCCAGAGATCACATTACATCCGACCCCGCTGCCCAGAGGTCACATTACATCCGACCACGCTGCCCAGAGATCACATTACATTCCCCTCTGCTGCACAGAGATCACATTACATCCGACCCCGCTGCCCAGAGGTCACATTACATCCGACCCTGCTGCCCTGAGATCATATTACATCCGACCCCGCTGCCCAGAGATCACATTACATCCGACCCCTCTGCCCTGAGATCATATTACATCCGACCCCGCTGCCCTGAGATCACATTACATCCGACCCCGCTGGTCAGAAATCACATTACATTCCCCTCCGCTGCCCAGAGATCACATTACATCTGACCCCACTGTCCAGAGATCACATTACATCCGACCCTGCTGCCCAGAGGTCACATTACATCCGACCCCGCTGCCCAGAGATCACATTACATTCCCCTCCGCTGCCCAGAGATCACATTACATCCGACCCCGCTGCCCAGAGGTCACATTACATCCGACCCCATTGCCCTGAGATCATATTACATCCGACCTCGCTGCCCTGAGATCACATTACATCCGACCCCGCTGGCCAGAAATCACATTACATTCCCCTCCGCTGCCCAGAGATCACATTACATCCGTCCCCGCTGCCCAGAAATCATATTACATCCGACCCCGCTGTCCAGAGATCACATTACATCCGACCCCGCTGCCCAGAGGTCACATTACATCCAACCCCGCTGCCCAGAGATCACATTACATTCCCCTCCGCTGCCCAGAGGTCACATTACATCGACCCCGCTGCCCTGAGATCATATTACATCCAACCCCGCTGCCCTGAGATCATATTACATCCAACCCCGCTGCCCTGAGATCACATTACATTCCCCTCTGCTGTCCAGAGATCACATTACATCCGTCCCCGCTGGCCAGAAATCATATTACATCCGACCCCGCTGTCCAGAGGTCATATTACATCCGACCCCGCTGCCCAGAGATCACATTACATTCCCCTCCGCTGGCCAGAAATCATATTACATCCGACCCCGCTGTCCAGAGATCACATTACATCCGACCCCGCTGACCAGAGGTCACATTACATCCAACCCCACTGCCCAGAGATCACATTACATTCCCCTCCGCTGCCCAGAGATCACATTACATCCGACCCCGCTGCCCAGAGATCACATTACATTCCCCTCCGCTGCCCAGAGATCACATTACATCCAACCCCGCTGCCCAGAGATCACATTACATTCCCCTCCGCTGCCCAGAGATCACATTACATCCGACCCCGCTGCCCAGAGGTCACATTACATCCGACCCCGCTGCCCTGAGATCACATTACATCCGACCCCGCTGCCCTGAGATCACATTACATCCGACCCCGCTGCCCAGAGATCACATTACATTCCTCTCCGCTGGCCAGAAATCATATTACATCCGACCCCGCTGTCCAGAGATCACATTACATCCGACCCCGCTGCCCAGAGGTCACATTACATCCAACCCCGCTGCCCAGAGATCACATTACATTCCCCTCCGCTGCCCAGAGATCACATTACATCCGACCCCGCTGCCCAGAGGTCACATTACATCCGACCCCGCTGCCCTGAGATCATATTACATCCGACCCCGCTGCCCTGAGATCACATTACATCCGACCCCGCTGGCCAGAAATCACATTACATTCCCCTCCGCTGCCCTGAGATCACATTACATCCGTCCCCGCTGGCCAGAAATCATATTACATCCGACCCCGCTGCCCAGAGGTCACATTACATCCGACCCCGATGCCCAGAGATCACATTACATTCCCCTTCGCTGCCCAGAGATCACATTACATCCGACCCCGCTGGCCAGAAATCACATTACATCCGTCCCCGCTGGCCAGAAATCATATTACATCCGACCCCGCTGTCCAGAGATCACATTACATCCGACCCCGCTGCCCAGAGATCACATTACATTCCCCTTCGCTGCCCAGAGATCACATTACATCCGACCCTGCTGCCTAGAGGTCACATTACATCCGACCCCGTTGCCCTGAGATCATATTACATCCGACCCCGCTGCCCTGAGATCACATTACATCCGACCCCGCTGGCCAGAAATCACATTACATTCCCCTCCGCTGCCCAGAGATCGCATTACATTCCCCTCCGCTGCCCAGAAATCATATTACATCCGACCCCGCCTGTCCAGAGATCACATTACATCCGACCCCGCTGCCCAGAGGTCACATTACATCCGACCCCGCTGCCCAGAGATCACATTACATTCCCCTTCGCTGCCCAGAGATCACATTACATCCGACCCTGCTGCCTAGAGGTCACATTACATCCGACCCCGTTGCCCTGAGATCACATTACATCCGACCCCGCTGGCCAGAAATCACATTACATCCGACCCCGCTGTCCAGAAATCACATTACATTCCCCTCCGCTGCCCAGAGATCATATTACATCAGACCCCGCTGCCCACAGATCAAACTACATCCGACCCCGCTGCCCTGAGATCATATTACATCCGCCCCCGCTGCCCAGAGGTTACACTACATCCGACCCCGCTGCCCAGAGGTCACATTACATCCGACCCCGCTGCCCAGAGTTCACATTACATCCGACCCCTCTGCCCAGAGATCACATTACATCCGACCCCGCTGCCCAGAGATCACATTACATCCACCCCCGCTGCCCAGAGATCACATTACATCCCCCCTGCTGTCCAGAGATCACAATACATCCGCCCCGCTGTCCAGAAATCACATTACATCCGTCCTGCTGCTCTAGAGTCACATTACATCCGACCCCGCTGCCAGAGATCACATTACATCCGACCCTCTGCCCTGAGATCACATTAACGACCTCCGAGCACATCATCCGCCGTGCCCAGAGATCACATTACATCCACCCCCGCTGCCCAGAGATCACATTACATCCCCCTGCTGTCCAGAGATCACATACATCCTCCCGCTGCCGATACAACATCACATGCCCAGAGATCACATTACAACCCCTGCTGCCCAGAGATCACATCACATCCTCCCACGGTCCCATAATAACCATCTGCCCAGAGATCACACTACTCACCCTCACATAATACATCCCCCTGCTGCCCAGAATCACATTACATCTTCCCCCGGTCCCATAATAACCATCTGCCCAGAGATCACACTACATACCCCTTCTCTGCAGCGAAGAGTATTAGTGTGATCTCTGCATGAGAAGTATGTAGTTATCTCTGCCCACGAAGGTATGTGTTGATCTCTGCCGAGAGTATGTAGGTGATCTCTGCCGCGAAGGAGTATGCAGTGGATCTCTGCAGCGAAGAGTACGTGTATCTCTGGCAGCGAAGGAGTATGTAGTGTGATCTCTCACGAGTAGTAGTGATCTTGGCAGCGGAGTATGTAGTGTGATCTCTGGCAGCGAAGGAGTATGTAGTGTGATCTCTGGCAGCGAAGGAGTATGAGTGTGATCTCTGGCAGCGAAGGAGTATGTAGTGTAATCTCTGGCAGCGAAGGAGTATGTAGTGTGATCTCTGGCAGCGGAGTATGTAGTGTGATCTCTGGCAGCGGAGTATGTAGTGTGATCTCTGGCAGCGAAGGAGTATGTAGTGTGATCTCTGGCAGCGAAGGAGTATGTAGTGTGATCTCTGGCAGCGAAGGAGTATGTAGTGTAATCTCTGGCAGCGAAGGAGTATGTAGTGTAATCTCTGGCAGCGAAGGAGTATGTAGTGTGTGATCTCTGGCAGCGAAGGAGTATGCAGTGTGATCTCTGGCAGCGAAGGAGTATGTAGTGTGATCTCTGGGCAGCAATCACACCACATCTGCCCCGCTGCCCAGAGATCACACAACATCCATCCCCGCTGCACAGAGATCACATTACATTCCCCCCTGCTGCCCCATAATAACCATCTGCCCAGAGATCACACTACATTACCCCAATGCCACCCCCATCTTTGTCCCATATTGTGATGTCTCGATACTCACTGGTTCCCTCATGCAAGACGTTGTACAGGGATCCGTATGGCATCCAATGGGTGATGAGCACGGGTGTGGTGCCGGTGGTGACTGACAGGCGCCCAACACGGGGAGAACATTCGGATGGGAAAATATCCTAGAGGAGACAAAGGACATGTAACCCATGATGTCATGTCCAGAACACGGGTCTGTGGGTGTACCAACTCACAGTGCACCGGAATACGGCGCCACTCTCAGCCCAGCGACGCACCGCGCCACTCTCAGCCCAGCGACGCACCGAGCCACTCTCAGCCCAGCGAAGCACCGCGCCACTCTCAGCCCAGTGACGCACCGCGCCACTCTCAGCCCAGTGACGCACGCGCACCTCACCAGCGAGCACGCGCCACTCTCAGCCCAGCGACGCACCGCGCCACTCAGTCCAGCGACGCACCGCGCCACTCTCAGCCCAGCGACGCACCGCGCCACTCTCAGCCCAGCGACGCACCGAGCCACTCTCAGCCCAGCGACGCACCGCGCCTCTCAGCGCCGCACCGCGCCACTCTCACCAGCGAGCACCGCGCCACTCTCAGCCCAGCGACGCACCGCGCCACTCTCAGCCCAGCGACGCACCGAGCCACTCTGAGCCGGAACTTACCTCAGCTTGGGATACTCTTCATTGAAGTCTCGGCTCTTCCTGGTGCTCCAGTCTCGGATCTTTAGGACCTTGATGATTATGTCGTTGCCCTGCCAGCGCCCTTTCCATAGCTACAGGAATGAGAAGGTCACCATCAATATCACCTCTGCCATCTTCCTACGGTGAGGTCAGGGCGACCACATCAGCACTCACCTCTCCAGAGTGGTTGTCATTCAGCTTGTGGCTGAGCAGCAGCTGCTTGTAGTCGATCCCGGCCTGTTTATTCAGAGTACCGTTCCCTGCAGACAAGATGGAGAGAGGTGAAGTGTGGCCCAGACACCCCGAAGGAGCTATAGCCAGGACAGAATACAAAAGCACAGAGATGATGCAGCGTGGTCTCATGCAGACCATCCACGGACCAGAGACAGACATGGGGGAGGACCACCAATATAACCCAGGCTGCTGAGCAGGACTGGGTCGGGGACATAAGACTGTGGATAAAGCAGCAGGGTACACGGGGGGCTGAGGTTACAGCAAGAGGGCACGCAGAGGCCAGAATGGGAAGGATCCTCACGTGGTCGAGTTCTGGTTGTTCCTTTCCAGAAAGTGTCCTTGTAGGGAATTCTGCTCATACTCTGCCCCATCTTCTCTGCCCGATCTGTGGGGGCAAATGTACAAGTTATCACAGTCGTACAGCATGCACTAGACGCGCACTCATCCCACACCGCTCCAAATACACAATCATCGGCACCTACACAGTGTACCTACACCACTCCAAATACAAAATCATCGGCACATAGACAGTGTGCCTACACCACTCCAAATGTACAGCCATCACCACCCGAGCATGGTGCATACACCACTCCAAATGTACAGCCATCACCACCCGAGCATGGTGCATACACCACTCCAAATGTACAGACATCACCACCGAGTACGGTGCATACACCACTACAAATGTACAGCCATCACCACCCGAGCACGGTGTGTACACTACTACAAATGTACAGCCATCACCACCCGAGCACGGTGCATACACCACTACAAATGTACAGACATCACCACCCGAGTATGGTGCATACACTACTACAAATGTACAGTCATCACCACCCAAGCACAGTGCATACACTACTACACATGTACAGCCATCACCACCCGAGCACGGTGCATACACCACTACAAATGTACAGACATCACCACCCGAGCATGGTGCATACACTACTACACATGTACAGCCATCACCACCCAAGCACAGTGCATACACTACTACACATGTACAGCCATCACCACCCGAGCACGGTGCATACACACTACAAATGTACAGCCATCACCACCCGAGCATGGTGCATACACTACTACACATGTACAGCCATCACCACCCGAGCACGGTGCATACACCACTACAAATGTACAGCCATCACCACCCGAGCACGGTGTGTACACTACTACAAATGTACAGACATCACCACCCGAGCACGGTGCATACACCACTACAAATGTACAGACATCACCACCCGAGCATGGTGCATACACCACTACAAATGTACAGACATCACCACCCGAGCATGGTGCATACACTACTACACATGTACAGCCATCACCACCCAAGCACGGTGCATACACTACTACACATGTACAGCCATCACCACCCGAGCATGGTGCCTACACCACTCCAAATGTACAGTCATCACCACCCGAGCATGGTGCATACACTACTACACATGTACAGCCATCACCACCCGAGCACGGTGCATACACCACTACAAATGTACAGACATCACCACCCGAGCATGGTGCATACACTACTACAAATGTACAGTCATCACCACCCGAGCACGGTGCATACACTACTACAAATGTACAGCCATCACCACCCGAGCATGGTGCCTACACCACTCCAAATGTACAGCCATCACCACCCGAGCATGGTGCCTACACCACTCCAAATGTACAGTCATCACCACCAAAGCATGGTGCATACACTACTACACATGTACAGCCATCACCACCCGAGCATGGTGCATACACTACTACAAATGTACAGACATCACCACCCGAGCACGGTGCATACACTACTACAAATGTACAGCCATCACCACCCGAGCATGGTGCATACACTACTACAAATGTACAGCCATCACCACCCGAGCATGGTGCCTACACCACTCCAAATGTACAGTCATCACCACCCGAGCATGGTGCATACACTACTACAAATGTACAGACATCACCACCGCACATGGTGCCTACACCACTCCAAATGTACAGTCCATCACCACCCGAGCATGGTGCATACACACTACTACAAATGTACAGCATCACCACCCGAGCATGGTGCATACACTACTACAAATGTACAGACATCACCACCCGAGTATGGTGCATACACTACTACAAATGTACAGCCATCACCACCCGAGCATGGTGCCTACACCACTCCAAATGTACAGCCATCACCACCCGAGCATGGTGCCTACACCACTCCAAATGTACAGCCATCACCACCCGAGCATGGTGCCTACACCACTCCAAATGTACAGTCATCACCACCCGAGCATGGTGCCTACACCACTCCAAATGTACAGTCATCACCACCCGAGCATGGTGCATACACTACTACACATGTACAGCCATCACCACCCGAGCATGGTGCATACACCACTACAAATGTACAGACATCACCACCCGAGCATGGTGCCTACACCACTCCAAATGTACAGCCATCACCACCCGAGCATGGTGCCTACACCACTACAAATGTACAGCCATCACCACCCGAGCACAGTGCATACACTACTACATATGTACAGCCATCACCACCCGAGCACGGTGCATACACCACTACAAATGTACAGCCATCACCACCCGAGCATGGTGCATACACTACTACACATGTACAGCCATCACCACCCGAGCACGGTGCATACACCACTACAAATGTACAGCCATCACCACCCGAGCACGGTGTGTACACTACTACAAATGTACAGACATCACCACCCGAGCATGGTGCATACACCACTACAAATGTACAGCCATCACCACCCGAGCATGGTGCATACACCACTACAAATGTACAGACATCACCACCCGAGCACGGTGCATACACCACTACAAATGTACAGCCATCACCACCCGAGCACGGTGTGTACACTACTACAAATGTACAGCCATCACCACCCGAGCACGGTGCATACACCACTACAAATGTACAGACATCACCACCCGAGTATGGTGCATACACTACTACAAATGTACAGTCATCACCACCCAAGCACAGTGCATACACTACTACACATGTACAGCCATCACCACCCGAGCACGGTGCATACACCACTACAAATGTACAGACATCACCACCCGAGCATGGTGCATACACTACTACACATGTACAGCCATCACCACCCAAGCACAGTGCATACACTACTACACATGTACAGCCATCACCACCCGAGCACGGTGCATACACTACTACAAATGTACAGACATCACCACCCGAGCATGGTGCATACACTACTACACATGTACAGCCATCACCACCCAAGCAAGTGCATACACTACTACAATGTACAGCCATCACCACCCGAGCACGGTGCATACACCACTACAAATGTACAGCCATCACCACCCGAGCATGGTGCATACACTACTACACATGTACAGCCATCACCACCCGAGCACGGTGCATACACCACTACAAATGTACAGCCATCACCACCCGAGCACAGTGTGTACACTACTACAAATGTACAGACATCACCACCCGAGCATGGTGCATACACCACTACAAATGTACAGACATCACCACCCGAGCATGGTGCATACACCACTACAAATGTACAGACATCACCACCCGAGCATGGTGCATACACTACTACAATGTACAGCCATCACCACCCAAGCACGGTGCATACACTACTACACATGTACAGCCATCACCACCCGAGCATGGTGCCTACACCACTCCAAATGTACAGTCATCACCACCCGAGCATGGTGCATACACTACTACACATGTACAGCCATCACCACCCGAGCACGGTGCATACACCACTACAAATGTACAGACATCACCACCCGAGCATGGTGCATACACTACTACAAATGTACAGTCATCACCACCCGAGCACGGTGCATACACTACTACAAATGTACAGCCATCACCACCCGAGCATGGTGCCTACACCACTCCAAATGTACAGCCATCACCACCCGAGCATGGTGCCTACACCACTCCAAATGTACAGTCATCACCACCCGAGCATGGTGCATACACTACTACACATGTACAGCCATCACCACCCGAGCATGGTGCATACACTACTACAAATGTACAGACATCACCACCCGAGCACGGTGCATACACTACTACAAATGTACAGCCATCACCACCCGAGCATGGTGCATACACTACTACAAATGTACAGCCATCACCACCCGAGCATGGTGCCTACACCACTCCAAATGTACAGTCATCACCACCCGAGCATGGTGCATACACTACTACAAATGTACAGACATCACCACCCGAGCATGGTGCCTACACCACTCCAAATGTACAGTCATCACCACCCGAGCATGGTGCATACACTACTACAAATGTACAGTCATCACCACCCGAGCATGGTGCATACACTACTACAAATGTACAGACATCACCACCCGAGTATGGTGCATACACTACTACAAATGTACAGCCATCACCACCCGAGCATGGTGCCTACACCACTCCAAATGTACAGCCATCACCACCCGAGCATGGTGCCTACACCACTCCAAATGTACAGCCATCACCACCCGAGCATGGTGCCTACACCACTCCAAATGTACAGTCATCACCACCCGAGCATGGTGCCTACACCACTCCAAATGTACAGTCATCACCACCCGAGCATGGTGCATACACTACTACACATGTACAGCCATCACCACCCGAGCATGGTGCATACACCACTACAAATGTACAGACATCACCACCCGAGCATGGTGCCTACACCACTCCAAATGTACAGCCATCACCACCCGAGCATGGTGCCTACACCACTACAAATGTACAGCCATCACCACCCGAGCACGGTGCATACACTACTACAAATGTACAGTCATCACCACCCGAGCACGGTGCATACACTACTACAAATGTACAGCCATCACCACCCGAGCATGGTGCCTACACCACTCCAAATGTACAGCCATCACCACCCGAGCATGGTGCCTACACCACTCCAAATATACAGTCATCACCACCCGAGCATGGTGCATACACTACTACACATGTACAGCCATCACCACCCGAGCATGGTGCATACACTACTACAAATGTACAGACATCACCACCCGAGCACGGTGCATACACCACTACAAATGTACAGCCATCACCACCCGAGCATGGTGCATACACCACTACAAATGTACAGACATCACCACCCGAGCATGGTGCCTACACCACTCCAAATGTACAGCCATCACCACCCGAGCATGGTGCCTACACCACTACAAATGTACAGCCATCACCACCCGAGCATGGTGCATACACTACTACACATGTACAGCCATCACCACCCAAGCACAGTGCATACACTACTACACATGTACAGCCATCACCACCCGAGCACGGTGCATACACCACTACAAATGTACAGACATCACCACCCGAGTATGGTGCATACACTACTACAAATGTACAGTCATCACCACCCGAGCATGGTGCATACACTACTACACATGTACAGCCATCACCACCCAAGCACAGTGCATACACTACTACACATGTACAGCCATCACCACCCGAGCACGGTGCATACACCACTACAAATGTACAGACATCACCACCCGAGCATGGTGCATACACTACTAAAATGTACAGACATCACCACCCGAGTATGGTGCATACACTACTACAAATGTACAGCCATCACCACCCGAGCATGGTGCCTACACCACTCAAATGTACAGTCCATCACCACCCGAGCATGGTGCATACACTACTACAAATGTACAGACATCACCACCCGAGTATGGTGCATACACTACTACAAATGTACAGCCATCACCACCCGAGCATGGTGCCTACACCACTCCAAATGTACAGCCATCACCACCCGAGCATGGTGCCTACACCACTCCAAATGTACAGCCATCACCACCCGAGCATGGTGCCTACACCACTCCAAATGTACAGTCATCACCACCCGAGCATGGTGCCTACACCACTCCAAATGTACAGTCATCACCACCCGAGCATGGTGCATACACTACTACACATGTACAGCCATCACCACCCGAGCATGGTGCATACACTACTACAAATGTACAGACATCACCACCCGAGCACGGTGCATACACCACTACAAATGTACAGCCATCACCACCCGAGCATGGTGAATACACTACTACAAATGTACAGACATCACCACCCGAGATGGTGCATACACTACTACAAATGTACAGCCATCACCACCCGAGCATGGTGCCTACACCACTCCAAATGTACAGTCATCACCACCCGAGCATGGTGCATACACTACTACAAATGTACAGACATCACCACCCGAGTATGGTGCATACACTACTACAAATGTACAGCCATCACCACCCGAGTATGGTGCATACACTACTACAAATGTACAGCCATCACCACCCGAGCATGGTGCCTACACCACTCCAAATGTACAGCCATCACCACCCGAGCATGGTGCCTACACCACTCCAAATGTACAGCCATCACCACCCGAGCATGGTGCCTACACCACTCCAAATGTACAGTCATCACCACCCGAGCATGGTGCCTACACCACTCCAAATGTACAGTCATCACCACCCGAGCATGGTGCATACACTACTACACATGTACAGCCATCACCACCCGAGCATGGTGCATACACTACTACAAATGTACAGACATCACCACCCGAGCATGGTGCATACACCACTACAAATGTACAGACATCACCACCCGAGCATGGTGCCTACACCACTCCAAATGTACAGCCATCACCACCCGAGCATGGTGCCTACACCACTCCAAATGTACAGCCATCACCACCCGAGCATGGTGCATACACTACTACAAATGTACAGCGATCACCACCCGAGCATGGTGCATACACTACTACAAATGTACAGCCATCACCACCCGAGCATGGTACATACACTACTACAAATGTACAGCCATCACCACCCGAGCATGGTGCATACACTACTACACATGTACAGCCATCACCACCCAAGCACGGTGCGTACACTACTACAAATGTACAGCCATCACCACCCGAGCATGGTGTGTACACTACTACAAATGTACAGCCATCACCACCCGAGCATGGTGCATACACTACTACAAATGTACAGCGATCACCACCCGAGCATGGTGCATACACTACTACAAATGTACAGCCATCACCACCCGAGCATGGTGCATACACTACTACAAATGTACAGCCATCACCACCCGAGCATGGTGCATACACCACTCCAAATGTACAGCCACCCGGACACCATGCCTACACCGCTCCGAATCTACAGCCATCACCACTCCAAACATACAGTTATCGACACCTGGATACTGTGCTTACACCACTCCAAATACACAACCATCAAACACACCGTGCTTACACAACTCCAAACGTACAGTCATCGTCATCCCAACACAGTTATCGAACACATGCATCACTCACCCCGCAGCAGCTCACGGAGATGAGGTTTTCCTTTGTCCAATGGAGTCTCCCCATACTTGTTACAGATGTAAATGAGCGCAGAATTATTCACTAGTCCTGGAAACAAAAAACAGAGAAATGTGGGGAGTGAAGTCATCGACCTCAGACTTGGGAGGATGAGGAGTTATCGGTCACTGACAGTTTTCACAGTGCGGATGAGTGGAGTCGAAAACTAGAGTTTACCTCTGCCACGCGTCTTGGCCCCAAAGCAGGCGTAGTGCAGCGGGGCGTTCCCGTGCTCATTCACGGCATTGGCATCAGCCTTATACTGGATGAGCTGCAGCGAGAATAGACATCGGTCACCTAGAACAGCGGTACACATCGCCGCCCTGCAGGAGACACCAAAGACCTGCACATCCGCAGCCACACATACAGTCCCGGAATAATCACTGCACCAGTCTGCATGATCCAACACAAGCATGAAAACCCCCAGAAAATAGCAGGGCCTCTCTTATAACACCAAAACACCCACAGCCCCCATATCACATATCCCCTAATGCCCATTCACCCCCCAGTACCACCACCCCAACCATTCACCCCCCCAGTACCACCACCCCCACAACCATTCACCCTCTACTATCACCACCCCCCCAACTATTCATCCCCTAGTATCACCACCCCCACAACCATTCACCCTCTGGTATCACCACCCCCACAACCATTCACCCCCTAGTATCACCACCCCCCAACTATTCAACCCCTAGTATAACAACCCCCCAACCATTCACCCTCTAGTATCACCACCCCCACAACCATTCACCCTCTAGTATCACCACCCCCACAACCATTCACCCTCTAGTATCACCACCCTCCATAACCATTCACCCCCTAGTATCACCACCCTCCATAACCATTCACCCCCTAGTATCACCACCCTCCATAACCATTCACCCCCTAGTATCACCACCCCACAACCATTCACCCCCTAGTATCACCACCCCCACAACCATTCACCCCAGTATCACTACCCTCACAACCATTCACCCCCAGTATCACCACCCCCACAACCATTCACCTCCCAGTATCACCCCCACAACCATTCACCCCCAAGTATCACCACCCCCACAACCATTAACCTCCCAGTATCACCACCCCACCATTCACCCCCTAGTATCACTGCCCCCACAACCATTCACCCCCTAGTATCACCACCCCCCACAACCATTCACCCCTAGTATCACCACCCCCACAATCATTCAGCCCTAGTATCACCACCCCCCACAACCATTCACCCCCAGTATCACCACAACCATTCACCCCTAGTATCACCACCCCCCACAACCATTCACTTCCCAGTATCACCACCCTCCCGCCCATTCATCCCCCAGTACCATTGCTCCCACACCCATGCATCCCCACCACTAACACCACCCATTTACACTGCCAGTATCACAGCCATTACCTTCTGTACTATGTCGCGGTGACCATGGCTGGCCGCCAGGTGCAGCGGAGTGTCGTCTCCCCGGTTCATGACATTGATTCTGGCACCTCTCATTATCAGCATATCCACGATGTTACTCCGGCCTTCACGACAAGCCCAGTGCAGGGGCTGAAGCCGTGATCATCACTGGACGGACACGGACACTGAGTGAATGCAGACCCCACATATGGTAAAGGCGAAAAAGCAGGATGTGCCCACTTACCCCTGGTTCAGGTCATTCTCAGTGTTGTCCAGCCATAGACGCACGGCCACCGCGTTCCCTTCTCGACACTGTGTGAATATGTCGTCCATGATGAGGGCAGTCACGTGTCCAGCTCCTGTAAAGAACAGCGGCAGCCATGAGAGACCCGGACTATGTAGTCTGTATCAGCCCCACAAACATCACTTTTCTGTACAATGATCTGCGCAAACGAAAAATAAGAGCAGCTGATCGCCACCCCAGACACAGACAGACCTACAGCCGGATTCGAGAGGTCGCCCGAGCCCAGGCGCTAGCACTGTAATCAAAGACAGATCAGGGTCCTGCAGACGATAGCAAGGAAGGATGTTCCCTTACATCAGAGATCACATCTAACCTCCACCCAGAACAGGCCATCCACAGTGTAATAGTCAGCAGCACAACCCGAAACAGACAAGGGTCAGCTGAGCAGATGCCGGTCCTCACAAGTTCAGGGCTCATTAGAGCTCGGAGTCATCACACGTTTTGGGGTTTGTAATTTTTTCAGGATTCACCACAGGTTCTCACTGGGATGAGATCTGGGGGGGGGGCTGCTGGCCATGGACCCAAAATGTCAAATTTTTGTTCCCTCACCTACAGACGTTGTCTCCTCATTTGCAGTCATCCTCAGAATCCAGTTCTGGTGTTATCAGAGCTCAAAGTCCTCACAGGTTCTGGTGTCATCAGAGCTCATAGTCCTCACAGATTCTGGTGTCATCAGAGCTCAGAGTCCTCACAGGTTCTGGAGTCATCAGGGCTCATAGCCCTCACAAGTTCTGGAGTCATCAGGGCTCATAGTCCTCACAGGTTCTGGTGTCATCAGAGCCCAGAGCCCTCACAAGTTCTGGGCTCATCAAAGCTCGGAGTCATCACAGGTTCTGGTGTCATCAGAGCTCAGAGTCCTCACAGGTTCTGGGCTCATCGGAGCCCAGAGTCCTCACAAGTTCTGGGCTCATCGGAGCCCAGAGTCCTCGCAAGTTCTGGGCTCATCGGAGCCCAGAGTCCTCGCAAGTTCTGGGCTCATCAGAGCCCAGAGTCCTCACAAGTTCTGGGCTCATCAGAGCCCAGAGTCCTCACAAGTTCTGGGCTCATCGGAGCCCAGAGTCTTCATAAGTTCTGGGCTCATCGGAGCCCAGAGTCCTCACAAGTTCTGGGCTCATCGGAGCCCAGAGTCCTCACAAGTTCTGGGCTCATCGGAGCCCAGAGTTCTCGCAAGTTCTGGGCTCATTGGAGCCCAGAGTTCTCGCAAGTTCTGGGCTCATCGGAGCCCAGAGTCCTCACAAGTTCTGGGCTCATCTGAGCCCATAGTCCGCACAAGTTCTGGTGTCATCAGAGCTCATAGTCCTCACAGATTCTGGTGTCATCAGAGCTCAGAGTCCTCACAGGTTCTGGTGTCATCAGAGCTCATAGTCCTCACAGATTCTGGTGTCATCAGAGCTCAG
Source organism: Oophaga sylvatica (assembly GCA_033576555.1). Taxonomy (NCBI): domain Eukaryota; kingdom Metazoa; phylum Chordata; class Amphibia; order Anura; family Dendrobatidae; genus Oophaga; species Oophaga sylvatica. The sequence continues at coordinate 127,535 of JARQOD010000653.1, forward strand.
AGTCCTCACAAGTTCTGGAGTCATCAGGGCTCATAGTCCTCACATGTTCTGGACTCATCGGAGCCCAGAGTCCTCGCAAGTTCTGGGCTCATCGGAGCCCAGAGTCCTCACAAGTTCTGGGCTCATTGGAGCCCAGAGTCCTCATAAGTTCTGGGCTCATCAGAGCCCAGAGTCCTCACAAGTTCTGGGCTCATCGGAGCCCAGAGTCCTCATAAGTTCTGGGCTCATCGGAGCCCAGAGTCCTCACAAGTTCTGGGCTCATCGGAGCCCAGAGTTCTCATAAGTTCTGGGCTCATCGGAGCCCAGAGTCCTCACAAGTTCTGGGCTCATCAGAGCCCAGAGTCCTCAAGTTCTGGGCTCATCGGAGCCCAGAGTCCTCACAAGTTCTGGGCTCATCGGAGCTCGGAGTCCTCACACATTCTGGGTTTTGTCGCTTTTTCAGGATTCACAACAGGTTCTCACTGGGATGAGATTGAAGGAGGGCGGCTCCTGGCCGTGGAAACAAAATGTCAAAGTTTTGTTGCCCAAGCCGCTTACATTGGATATAAAAAGTCTACATACCCTTATTAATATGGCAGATTTTTGGTACCCACTGGTTGGGACCCGGTCCTTTTGTCTGCCCTTATTCACACACTGAAGTCAACTCTGACACATGGTATTAGACAGTGTAGGACTGTCCCTTCAGTTACCTTGTCGCGGTGGGATGGCTTTTATGCTTTTTTGATCAAATACATATTACTAAGAACTCTTATTTAAATGCACTTTTGCTTTTTACTTATTTAGTTACAGCAGGGTTTTTGCTCATTTTGTCTCTTGTAGGTTTTGTATGTTTTATGGCCAATGTGAACATACGTTTATGTACTGCATGTATATATACCAACTCAGCCAAAGCTCAATTTTTGTAGATTTTTTTTTTACCCTTGTTAATATGCCAGATTTTTGTCATATAAAATAATTCCACCAGGAAGAATCATTTCAGAGCCTTTCCCCCCGTTTAATGTCACCATAATCTGTAAAAATCCACTGAGGAATAAACAAATCTTTGAGTGAAAATCAGGGTGGATAAAAATCAATGATTTTTTTAAAAAAAATCAAAAAATCTGATTTTTTGATTTAAATCGGATTTTTTTCAATAAACTGCTTTTTGAGGAAAATATTTTACCATCCAAAGGTTCTTCCATCATGAGATAAAGCGGAGTTGTTTAACTCAGTAGAATAAAGGCTGTATATGTGTGACATTCACAATGCCATGCTCTTCCAGAGGTTTCTGTAGGATTAGTGGGCAGTTTCTCTCCTATATTATCACAGACGCTCGCTTTACTTACGCAGTTCTCAAACTGAATTTGACTCCGCAGAGGTCCCAGCCTCTTCTTCACGGCAAAAATGTTACAACATGAACAGAGTTGAGAAAAAGACCTTAATCCTATTGTTCTACAAACCTATGAATACAGAATCAACCCCTTCAGTGCCAAGTCCAAGAAGTTAGACAATATGTTTCTGATTGTTTGGAGTGGAATAGATCTGCACAACACAAGAAGAATGTGAATCTAAGTGTGAGGAGGAGGAAGGGCAAGCAGACAAGAAAATGAAAGTGAAACTTTGAGCACAATACTGCAGCATAGCCACAGACAGACAAGCCTGGATCTGTTTGTGTGTACGATCTGAGGTTTATTACATTCTTTCCTTATAATGGCAGCAGGCCGTAAAAGAGACCCAGTTTGGGAATATTTTAATGAAGCTCCTTCGCCTATCGGTAAGGCAGGCATGCGTGCAAAATGCAAACGATGCAACAAAGAGATGCAAGGCCTGGTGGCGCGAATGAGGCAACATCATGAGAAGAGCGGTGATGAAGATGACCAAAGAAACACTTCTGAACAGGCAGGATCTTCAGGTTGGTAAACATTTTTATTGAATCCTATTTCTAAAGACTGAACTGTCATGTGTGAGAAAAATTATATTTCTTATTATTACTGCATGTTACTGTCATTTGGTACAGTTATGAAGAAAAACAAATATTCCTTTTGGGGCAGTGCTGTGTTGTGTACAATAAGCAGAAATTGTATAAACAATAAAATAACAGCATTGACTTTTTTTGTTTAGGGGAATTCATGGATTCTGGAAACTATCCACCTCCAAGATCACCATCATCCTGTTCTACAGTTTCAGAGTTATCCATCCAGGATAGTGCTTCATTAGCAGCATCATCATCATCATCAGACACCCACAGCCTCATATCACCATCACCCAAAAGGAAGAAAAAACCTTTACCTCCTGGAACCACCATAGATAGGTTTGTGATAAGAACTAGCAGATTAGAAAAAGAGTTGATTGATGAAAAAATTGCCCAGTTTATTTATGCAACGAACTCTTCTTTCCGTCTGACTGAGAACCCACATTTTATTAATATGGTTCAGTCACTGAGACCAGGATACAGTCCACCCAGCAGAGCTGATGTTGCAGAGAAACTGCTGGATCAAGTGTATGACAGAGAAATGGAGCAATGTGCAACAGCTCTGGAGGGTAAAATTGTTAACCTAAGTATTGATGGGTGAAGTAATGTCCACAATGATCCTATTGTATGTGCTTGTATAACAACAGAAGAAGGTAAAGTCTTCCTTGCACAAACAACTGATACGTCAGGAAATGCACACACAGCAGAATACTTACAAGAAGTGGCAGTAAAAGCTATAACAACATGTGAACAAAAATTCAAATGTCTAGTACGCAGTTTGGTCACTGACAATGCTGCAAACGTATCCAAGATGAGAAGAAATTTAGAAGAGCAGGGAGGGAATACAAAGCTAATAACATATGGTTGCAGAGCTCATTTGCTGCACCTCTTAGCCAAAGACTTAAGTGTTCCAGAAATAAAGGCTAATGTTGTTGAAATTGCTAAATACTTCCGTAATAATCATTTTGCTGCAGCAGCTCTGAAAAGGATGGGTGGAACCAAGCTAACGCTCCCACAAGATGTTAGATGGAACTCTGTGGTGGACTGTTTTGAGCAGTATATCAAAAACTGGCCTATTCTGATGACACTTTGTGAAGAAAATCGAGATAAAATAGATGGCACTGTCACGGCCAAAATCCTCAACATTGGGCTTAAGAGAAATGTTGAACATATGCTGAGCTTCCTGAAACCCATCTCTCAAGCTTTAAACAAAATACAGAAAAATAGCTGTTTTATTGCGGATGCTGTTGAAATTTGGAAGGAACTGAGTGAACACTTAAAAACAGAACTACACATGGACAGAATTAAATTACAAGCAGTAAACAAACGAATGGGACAAGCACTGACTCCAGCTCATTTTTTGGCAAATATTATCAATATTTAATATCAGGGTCAAAACCTAAGTGCTGAGGAAGAGGAGTTAGCTATGACATGGGTATCCAGCAATCATCCATCTTTAATGCCAACTATAATAAACTTCAGAGCTAAGGGGGAACCATTCAAGAAATATATGTTTGCTGAAGATATTTTAAGGAAGGTCACACCAGTAAACTGGTGGAAGTCACTTAAGCGCTTGGATTTAGAGACTGTTCAAGTAATGATTTCACTTTTAACAGCAGTAGCTTCTTCTGCAGGCGTTGAAAGAATATTCTCTTCCTTTGGACTCATTCATTCTAAATTGAGAAATCGGTTGGGACCCAATAAAGCGGGAAAGCTTGTTTTTCTTTTCCAGATTATGAATAGGAACAAAGAAGAAGATGATGATGAAGATGACGACGAGTGAGCTACAGAGGACAGCAGGGACAGTAGTATTTAAGTTTTTCATGTGTCGGCTGGGCTGACAGTCTAAGTTTCTTAAAATATATATATATATTTTGTTTAGCCAAATTAGTTAACAAACATGGATGTTTGTTTAAGCAAATAACTTATGCTGTAATGTTGTTATTGCTTCAGTTGAATAAATCTATTTAAATTGTTATTAAGGTCAGGATTATTTTTCTCCTTCCTAAGTACAACAGAACAGTGGTGTCCAAATATGAATGATTAACCCATTAAACTGGGGAGAAAAAAGTAATATAAAAAGTGATTCTAAAAATCTTCATCTACTTGCATGTTAAAGTAGCAAGAACTAGTTTAGGTAGAAACTTTGATTTAAATCACTGATTTACATCAAGCCTTACTGACTAGTGATTTAAATCGTGATTTAAACCGTGATTTAAATCAGTTTGATTTAAATCAAATCCACCCTGGTGAAAATTGAAGGCCACGTTCTCAAGATGAGCTTTTCATGCTGCAGATTTTCTGCACCGATTATGTAATATAGGTTACTTGCTTTTTTTGAAAATACACAGGGCAAAAAAAAAAAAAACCACACACCTCACCAAAACACTATATCGTTGGAATATGACCGGCTCCCGTCCCACCTCATCCCTAACCTCGCCACAGTCTTCATCCCTACTCTAACACACCTTTTCAACCTCTCACTTACAAATGATGTGTTCCCCTCATCCTTCAAACATGCCTCAATCACAACCATCCTCAAAAAGTCCTCCCTTGACCCATCCTCTGCATCTAGCTATCGCCCGATATCTCTTCTCCCTTATGCCTCAAAACTACTGGAACAGCATGTCCATCTTGAACTGTCCTCCCACCTCTCCTCCTGTTCCCTCTTTGACCGGTTACAATCAGGCTTCCGACTGCATCACTCAACTGAAACTGCCCTAACTAAAGTCACCAACGACCTACTAACCGCCAAGAGCAAGCGACACTACTCTGTCCTTCTCCTGGACGTGTCTTCGACACTGTGGACCACTCCCTCCTGCTCCAGATTCTCTCATCTCTGGGCAGCACGGGCTTGGCCCTATCCTGGATCTCATCATATCTAACAGATCGAACATTCAGTGTCTCCCTCTCCCACACCACCTCCTCACCTTGCCCCCTCTCTGTCAGTGTTCCTCAAGGCTCAGTTCTAGGACCCCTACTCTTCTCCATCTACACCCTCGGCCTGGGACAGCTCATAGAATCCCACGGTTTGCAGTATCATCTCTATGTCGATGACACGCAGATCTACCTATCTGGACCTTACCTCACCTCCTTACTGACAAAAATCCCACGCTGTCTGTCCGCTATTTCAGCTTTCTTTTCTGCTCGCTTTCTAAATCTGAACATGGACAAAA